>LBNU01025652.1:49707-118920 GCA_014162995.1 Artemisia annua | reverse complement strand
AAAAAAAAAAACCTTTTGAATCTTACATGAATAAAATGACTAAAGGTGCATTGTTGTACAAAAATTAGTGCATTTAACTCAATTTTAACACTAAAAATCTAAGTTAGACATTTCATCAAACACGTGGTGTGCAACAAAAATGACTAAAACGTCATCTTTAACATGCAATATTTCACTCATATCATATCGAATTTGAGTGATTCAAATTTCTTGATTAAGAGTGAACCAAAATCTACAAGTTTCGTGTTTTAAGTTTATCATGATTTGATAGATTTAAAGGTAAAAAAATATGGCAAAAAATACCAAAAACATCAAGAAAATAAAAAACCATTGAATATGTAAAAAAAAGTTTGAAATAATTAACTAGATTTATACCAAATTAAAGATAATTAAATTTTTAAAATTATGGTGAAATCGGTTTTTTTAAAAAGTTTGTCGTTTAAGAGATATGTGCGTTTGAAATTTGAGGTGGAAAAAGAAAAAACGGGCAATTTTACGATTTTGCCCCTATGCAGATTTTTTAAATAAAATATGTGGGGGACACTTGTCAGCCCAGGAACACTTTTTAGACTTTTTATTTTTTTCTACTTTCTAAAGGATCAGGTACCATAGTAGTACTTGCTTTTATGGTATCAAATGCTCGTCAACAGACATCCTTTTTTTCCTAACATTGTGTTATCAAGTATAACTTTTAAAAATAAATAAATAAATAAATAAATAAATAAAAACTTATGATTTTCAGTTCTTTTTAAAGGAAAAAAGAGAAATAAAATTGAAGAAAAATTGGACCCTAAACTTTCCTCTTAAAAATGAGAGGAAATTAATATTAAATATGTTAAATGACAAAATTATCCTTCAGTTTTGAACTTAAAACTTTTCAAACATGAGCATAATTGTAAATTGATCAGCTTTTTTCTTTTCTTTAAAACTCAAGAACACAACGTAAGAGAGTATATACCTATACACTTATTAGACAGGATTTGTTAAGGGGGTGCGGTGGTGGTGTGGTCGCTTGATGAAGCCGACCAACAAGCCACACATTTTTTTTTCTCTTCACGCGTGAACAAGGTGGTGTGTAGTAAGGTTGATGCATCACTGAACACCATTTATGCTGGACAATAAGCTTATTACACCCGTCATAAATTATATAAATGTCAAACTTGTCTCATTCAAAACTTTAACTTGTAGCATTAAATTATTATTTTTTATTTATTTATTTTATTTGTTTTTGGAACGGCAGAATTTATAAACCAAGCTAGCTGGAAACTAGCAAAAGAAACACAAAATGAAGGGAAAAAACAAAAACAACTAGCACCACTAACCGTAGGATAGACCTTTCTATCCCCCTCGGATAGAACCCCTAGAACAACCTGTGACTCATAAAATAGCAGTAAGGGGGTTTTGCAACCACCCCAACCAATTGATCTTTCGCTTTGCTCTTGAGTTACATCAATCATATGTTTGATTAACTATGTTATCACACACCACCGACTTTTTAGGATTCTCATTATGAAAAAATTTCTTGTTATGAAAGATCCAAATGTGCCACCAAGAGACATAGAAAGTAGCCTCCAAGAAATCCTTAACATCTTTACGAAGATCCAAACCCGACAACCACCCAATCCAATCATCATACGACTAGAGAGAGACGCTCGAGATACCCCACCAAGCAGTGATACGAGGCGTGATATCCGATGCAAAAGAGCACGAAAAAAATATGTGATCTACAGATTCCACATTGGTATGACAAACCGAACACATAATTGAAGGGATCTCCAAACCTCTAAGAGAAAGGTTGTACCGCGTAGGATAGTCAAACGCCAAACCAAAACATTAACTTTAATAGGGACTAATCGAACCCACCTAGTTGGATTACCCGATGCACCAAAAAGGGTGTCTTCAATATAAGAACGAACTGAAGCAACTGAAAACTCTCCTAACCCGTCTAGAGTCCAAACCCATCTATCTGACATACAAGATACCAAATAGGAAGGAAGAAGAGAGATCAGGGAGTCCATTTGAGAACTCTCAACTCCTCCCCTCGGTAATCTTCTAAACGAATGAGAGAGACCTCCATTTACCTTATCATAAACAGAGATATCTTTCTTCAATTCCAAGGCGAATAATCTTGGAAAAATGATTTTAAGATTGACATCTCTGAGCCACACATCATACCAAAACGATGTGTCAGTACCATCCCCCACCTTCTTTTTGCAATTTGCTAGCAAATGGACACCTTTGACCTTTTACTCTAAGTTTGTTAGTACACTTAATAATATCCAACCAAGTAGACGAGTGTGAAGGCAAAGAGTTAGAGTCAAGCTTCCCTTGGCGACCATGAATCGCCTTCACAATCTTGACCCAAAGCGCTCCTTGTTGAGTTTTAAATCTCCAAATCCATACAACGCCATATGAATGGACACCTTTTACTCTAAGTTGGTTAGTACACTTAATTAAAATTGTTTGTAATATCGCATACAGCGGCATACCAACGGCGATCCACTAGTACCAATGCTATATGAATTGTAACGATTGATTAAAGGTGCTTTATGTAGTAGACATTGCTTTTAATAGTGAGTTACAATTGAGCTAAGTAGAACAAAAATCTCCTAAGCTTTAACTTTAAGCTTTATATAATTTGATGTTCGCATGAATAAATGAGGTTGCAGATGAATTGTTATTCAAGTTTATCTTTTGCACAATTGGTTGGGTTTGTTTATTTTCTTTTAACCTAGTTGAGGAATTTTCTTTCACTAGCAAATTTTGGTACAACAACTTTTGCACAATTGGTTGGGTTTGTTTATTTTCTTTTAACCTTGTTGAGGAATTTTCTTTCCCACTAGCAAATTTTATTACAACAACAATAACAGGTTTGCTACAATCACATAATATCCGCATAAAAACTTTACACAATGATGTATCGTACCACTTGGACAACTTGTTCTCTCACTTCCTTCACCAACTCTTTCTTTTGTAATTAATCACTTTATTATACATCATTGTTTGAAAATCATTTTTGTAAAATTCATGTAGTTAAAGCATTTTTTAATTTTACCGTGGTTTTTCTGCTAACCAAATTAACGTGGTTTTGGTAAATCACCAATAAAATTTGCATGTATCATGTATGCACAATTGTTTAAACATAAACCATAATTTGATCTGAAACTAAACTAATCCAACGTTGATTTGTTCATTTGATGAGATAGAATGTCTATGTCATCAGGCTATTATGTTAACTTGATCTGATAATTTATAATGTGACTGAAATTCTAGTATATCCGAGTACAAGTCATCAAATAATTTTTACTTTTTGGCAAAACCATAAAACACATCTCATACCTACCATAACCAAAACTTTATTCTAACATAATGTAGGACGTTTTATAATATATCGAGTTATCTTTTCGCCTCAAAACATACATATCGAGACAAAACAATGTTTATTTTAGAATATTTGGTAGAAATACTCACATTCCATTGACCGCCATCATTATATTTAAACGTATGAAATAAAGTATTAGTGCATAATGTCTAACATTTCTTTGATCAATGAGATACTTGACACATCATATGGGTGCGATATTAATATATGAACCTTATGTCCATAAGTCCATTTATTATTTGTAATGTGTTATTATATTATCTACTATGGTTTATGTTGTCAAAAGGTGTATTATCATGTTTTAGGTTGAGATATAGTTTGCACAATATCTGCCATATTGTATAACGGTAGTTTTGTTGTACCCATGAAAGCATTGCCAACGGGTAAAGGGTTGGCACGTAGTGGGATTTTCAGGGTTACCTTCACCATTGTATCGGCGTTGGAACGGATGGGCAAGCTAGGGTATTTATATAAAGCAAACCAACTTATTTCTTTTCTCTATATTTTTTTATTTTTAAGTTTTTATTTTCACAAATTTTACACTTATATTTTTATGTTTTTTTCTTCGCTAAATTTATCAAAGTTTTTTTTTTTTTTTTTTTTTTTTTTTTTTTTTTTTTTATTTATTTATTTATTTTTTTTTCATTTTGACTTTCAATTGATCAATAAGAATACTTGAGTTTGAAACGTGTCAAAATAGAGTAACTTGATTGACCCAATTACTTTCTCGATAAGATTGTTTTAACAAAATACTTCCGAAATCATGTAATTCTTTTATTATATAAGAGAATTACCAATCATATTTTATTTTTATTCACTAAAATTTTTTTTGGTTAGGTAAAATATAAAAGTGAACAACTATTTTAAGACAACAAAAGATAGAAACATGAACTTATAATTTGGAACATATATATATTTTTTCAATTGACACGCTAAACAAAAAAATTCTTAATAATATAAAAGGTTATGGTATATGACAAAAGTTTCGTATAGAACCATTTTTTGCTAAAGATCAAACTGGTTGATCTCAACCATCCATCATTTTAACATCTAATGGCTGAGATTAATTGCTATTTTAATTTTATTAATTACTAAAGGGTAAATTTGTAACCACACATTCAAAAGTAATACACCGCGTCAGGGTCATCACATCTCCTTCATATTTTTTTTCATAACATACACCCATCATTTATTTCTCTCTCTCTCACACCAACCTCTTTCCACTTTCCTAAATCAAACCCTAACTTTTTTCTCTCAAAATCAAATGCAAAATTAACCAAATATCTTCTAAATAATGGATCTACAAGAAGAAGTAGCACAATTTAAAAGTGAACCGTTGCATGTATCGTCTTTTTTTTTCCGCCACCGGGAGATGTTGTTGTTGCTGCGGCGGTTGTTGTAACCGCAGTTGTAACCTGACAGGCCGCCGTTGTAACTTCCGTCGTTGTAGCATTTTTGGTAATTAGTAATTTATTTGAGGGTTTGGTGGTGGGTTTGGTGTTTGATGGTGACGGTTTGTGATGGTTGTTGGTGGTAGTTCTACGGTGGTTTGGCATTGTTATTAGCATTTTTATAAGTGTTTATGAAGAAACTTTCAGATTCGGTTTGATTTGTAATTTATGAATGAACATTTGTTGTTATTTTGATATATAATAAGTAGATGTTGCTTAGTTAGGCGCTTATTTAGGTTTTTTTAGGTTTTGTTGCTTATTTTTGATATTTTCAATAGGTGTTCTTATTTTGTTGATTATTTATTGCTTATTTTGGATACAAGTAGTAGATGTTGCTTATTTAGTTTTTTTAGCTTTTTGTTGCTTATTTTGGTAGTTGTTGTTATGATTTTTGATGCACAATATATGTTTGATGAAATGAGACTGTGATAATCACATATGATTTAGCCTACGATTACAACCCTACGATTTGTGAATATTAATTGACGATGTGTTAGGTTATTCAACTTGTGAAGGATAATTATTGATTATTAAAGTACATGAGTTAGTGATGAATCACATGTAATTGCTAATGTTATTTTAGATATAAGCAGTTACTCATAAAGTATATGTGTTACTCATGATATTTTATTTTTTTGTTTGATGTTAGGTGCTCATAAAGCTGACGTTATTGGTAGTGGTTCTCCTAGGAGTAAGCGTATTACGAGGGATATAATTCATTTAATTAAACCTCGCGATCAAGTGTTGAATCCGAAGTCATTGTATGAATTTAATCCTACCATTAGTCATGTTGTGAAGTCTGCTGGTAATGTTAAGGATAATGTGCAGGCTGATGTGGTAAAGGATAAGGCATCGATTATTGTAAAGGATAAACCGGCAGTTGATGTGGTTTCGAACAAGGTGCAGGCTAAGGTGCCGGCTATAGTGAAAGGATACCTATTGTTTTATGTTTTTAGTTTGTTTTCTAGACAAGTTTAGATGTTGATGGTAGTCTTTTGGTAATTACTGATGGTCGTAGTACTGATGTAGTACTGAACCAGTACTGATGGTAGTCTTTTGGTAAAACTAATGCTAGTATCTCATTATAAGTATGAAATGGATTTTACCTGCTATTTTGATGAATGTTTTAACATCTGTATTCTTATTATGTTTTTGTTTCTAAATGGCATAATCTGAAGGTTTAGTTTTTATATCTAGATCACATGTGATTTGTTCACAAATCACATGCGATTTTCCAAAATCACATGAGATATGTACTAGACGAGTACCCGTGCATAGCAACGGGATTTTATAGCGACACATAGTTTATTGATAAAAAAAGTTTATAGGTTATAAACGAAAAACAATAAAAGTTTGAAGATTTGGAAATTTAACATAATGTTTTGAAACCTGGTTCAACCCGGGTGGTTCAACCGGTTGAACCGTTCCAAGCAAAAAATGGATCGATTTAAACCGGGTCAACTTGCTAGGTTGTGTCGAAAACGGTTCAAATTAAACTGGTTCAACCCGTCCGGGTTTGAAGTGTCCCGGATCAACCCGGTTTTTGTTTAAATTGATTGTATTTAATTTGATAGATATGTTTTTAATTGGTTGTACAATGTGAATAAATTATTGTACTTTTAAGTAATGGATAATGTTTTGAAACCCGGTTCGACCCGGGTGGTTCAACCGGTTGAACCGTTCCGGTTGAAAAATAGGTCGATTTAAATCGGGTCAACTTTCTAGGTTGGGTCGAAAATGGGTCAAATTAAACCGGCTCAACCCGTCGGGTTTGAAGCGTCCCGGGTCAACCCGGTTTGTGTTTTAATTGGTTGTATTTAATTTGGTTGTACAATGTGAATAAATCATTGTACTTTTAAGTAATGGGGTGTTTTAATAATAATATTAATTACATTCATAATTTCCTTTAATAAGATTTCAACATTTCAACATTTCAACAATATTGACTTTTCACTTTTCCACTTTGACTCTTTTTCCTTTATATGTAGTATAGATATACTCACACTTTTATAGCATACAATGCTATTAATCAACCTTGGCAGATGATCCTTCAAATCACTTCTTCAAGTTCATTTTTTTGGATATTAAAGATGGTATAACATCCAAAAAGTAATGGGTACACATTAAAATATAATGTTTTCTTTGAATCACACATTATCAACTGTGATTTTTTAAAATCACATGTGATTTTTCAAAATCACATGCGAGTTATTCACAAATCACATGTGATTTAGTGATATAATTTACAACTTGCATTTATATTAAGTTAAAAATATCAAATCTACTAGAACATCAAACAAAAAGTATTCAATTAAACATAGTTGAATTAAGATCCGCATCACACTTTTCCAACTGTGCAATAAAAATAAAGAAAATACCAAATCTAAACAAAGTATGATATGAAAAACACAAATGTAAACAAAGTATGATATTCAAGAATCGTTAGTCGCTTGTTCAGCTGCATCAATTCTCATCGCCTGTTCACCTGCATCAATTCTAGTCGCTTGTTCAGTAGAAGCAATTTTCGCTAGTTTTGCAGTATATTTCGGATTTGATGGACATGTAGTCTTCATGTGCTTCAAAGCATCCACATTTCTTTTTCTGCTTAGATCTAGCTTGAAGTGCTATTTTTCTGCTTAGATCTAGCTTGAAGTGCTAATAAAATCTGTTACAAAATCAGATAAAACTAAATTTAGAAGTCACATAAAACTGGAGTGATAAATCACATGTGATTTTGACATGAATCACATGTGATTTTGAGATGAATCACAAGTGATTTTATTCAGTGTAATACCAAATCTGCTAGAACATCAAACAAAATTGTATTCAAGTAAAATTCAATATATTCGAATTAAAATCCATATAACACTTATGTAGAAGTTTAAAAGAAAAATGAAAAAAAAACAAATATTAAAAAAAGTATTAAATTAAAGAAGCATTAGCTACTTTGTTTAGCCATTTTCAATTTGTTTTGCAACAAATTTAGATTTAACGGACATGTGGATTTGGTGTGCTCGTTACCCTCTTCTCCACACAGCATCCACATTTTTTTCTCGGCTTAGCTCTAGCTTAAAGTGCTATTTCTCTTCCATTCTTTCTACGTGGTCATTTCACATAACCTTTGTTTAGAGCCCCAGATGCATTTTTGACTCGGGTATCTTTAGGTTTCTCAATTGCATAAATATCCTCAATCACATATATGGGAATTTTTTGATTCAACGACATGTTCTCTTCCACATAGAAATCTGAACCGAAGAAAATGTGTGCAAGTACATTCCACTGATCCGTCTTCAAGAGAAAGCAGAAGTGTAGAACCTTATTATAAAACAAAAAAAGTAAAGTATATTAATACTTATGCTGGAATCACATGTGATTGTTTTAACAGAGGATAACAACTAATACACTTTTTAAAATTACAAGTAAATTACCTATTCTGTTACATTTTCACATTCTTTGAGTTGAATTATAAGGTCCTCAACTGAGTAACCATTGTCACTAAAAAAACGTAGTTTGCGCGCCATCTCCCCACATCTTTTAATCTATATCAGGAAAGTTTCTTTGATGAAGCAAATTAAAGATAGTCAAATAGGAGACAAAATGAATTAAAGGGTGCCAGAATGAATTCTTAACTGTAATTCTGGGATACAGTTAAAGAGCTAGTGCAAGACAACCCTATATTCTAAAAGTTCGTTATTGGAGCCAACTCTATATATTAGAAAGACAGATTATGGAAGTCAAAAGCAGAAGTATGCGTCTAGTATCACTAAGCAGCAAAATAGATTAACTACAGTAAGGGTACATATATACAAAGCCAAGATGTGTTGTTTGGCATATATTAAACACTTTCCTCTATATAACTTGTTGACAAAGATTCTGTGATGAGCCTTTCTTCTATAAATAACAGTAGTAGATGAAAGCTTGGGATAATTGATGGTCATGTATGCTTATGTTCTCATTAGTGTTAAATTCTAAGGTTAAATTTACTAACAATCTATCAGAGCCCCAAGTTCTCCAAGTTTTACCTAATAATTACCCCAGTATATGTCAGAAGGGATTAAATTCTATTGATTCGTAAATAAATTCTTTTTCCCATTTTACATGCCTCCAATTCGTATAGATTAAATTCTATTGATGACCATTTTTTTTACCTTCTACAATGTGATTTGGTAATGACCAATGACAAACATTTTTAGAGTTCGTACTCTCGACAACAACTACATCAAGTATGAAACTGATAACGATAAGATGAGTGCTTACCTCTCATATGAATTACCTGTTACAGAATCACATGTGATTTTGCTTCAGAATCACATGTGATTATCACAGACGCATTTCATCAAACACATGGTGTGCATCTGGATAATCAACAACTTCATCCATAACCTGGATTTTAGAATCCACCACACGATTTTCAGCATTAGTAACTTGAACATCAACTAAATTTGTTTCGTTTACCTGGTTATCATCCATTTTTTACGAGTTTCCTTGTGATTTATTGTTCAATCGAACAAAAAATCGATCAAAATCAACGGTTTTAAACGATTAAGATCTGAGATCATGATTTTTGGAGATGAAATCGGAATGGAATCGGGGTGTTTTTATGGAATCGAAATTGAATCGGAGAGTGTTTTTGTATGTGTGTGTTTTTACCCTAATTTTTTTGGGAAAAAAATGAAGTCCGATTTTTTTTTTGTGTTTATATATTTGTCTATTTTGCCCTTGATGTGTAATTATCAGATTTGATCTAAGCCTTTGGATTATATTGAAATGAATGGTTGGGATAGGTTAACTAGATCTATGGAGAATTGGTGGTCTACAGGGATCTCATCTCTATGGTATATAGCAAAAATAACTGTTGCTAAACTTAAAAATGAAGTTGTAAACAGAGATAAACCAAGAACTCAAAATACAGATTATTTTATAAAGTACATGAAGTACTTTTCGATTTTCAAGATTATGAAACATTATCAGTATTTTAATTTTCTTTTGAATAGTTATAATGCCCGCGCACGCGCGGGTTTTTTTTTTAATTTTTTGAATCATATATTTTTATTTATTAAAAAACAAATAATTTAATCTTTGTTTTGTTTGATTTATGATGTTTAATTATAGTTTTTTATTATTAAAGATAATTATTTAAAAATTTTAATCCTATTGTTAATTGCATCTTATCTATATTTTTTGTATTTATCTTCCACTTGTGTTGTGGATAAATATAAAATATTATCTAATAAGAAAATAATCTTTTTTCTAAATAATATTATTACTAAATAAGGTATGGTTTAGTTTTTTTGAAATGGAAAAGTCCCCACTTGGGGTTTTGTTTTATTATATAAAAGATTACATCTATCATTCAAAATATACATTTAATTCTTTTTACGAATAAAGTTCTAAAATAATTTTGTGTCGGTTTTACACCAAGATCACACATAAAAAAATAAATTTATCAAAACAAATCTTTTACCTAATAAAACAAAACCCCTAGTGGGGACTTTTTCAAATCAAATCATACCTTATTTAGTAATAATTTTATTATTTTTATTTTTTAGAAAAGTATGTTTAGTAAAAAAAAATCCTTAAATATTTCCACATTAGGCCAAATTGTTGTTCAATTTCGTTTTTTTTAAAAATAAGTAAAAACATACATGTGTCAAAAATATAAAGAAATAAAACTTTGGGAAGGCGGGGTCGTTCTAAATAACTTGAGGGGTAAAAAAAAACACACACACACTCCTCTTTTCAACCCAAAGAAACAAAAAGAAGAACAAACCAAAAAAAATAATAATAATAAAATCATCACCGCTTAATCTTTTGGGTTAATGAATTTAAGGTATATTAATCTATGACTTATTGATTTATGGTTAATTTAGGCGTTTTGCTTAATCTTTTGGGTTATTGATTTATGTGTTAATCTTTTGGGTTTGTGTTATTGTGCTTTAATTGATGTGGTACGGCTTATTTTCTGTAAACATTAAGATTATATAGACAATAATCATATAAAGATAAACTATTGTGGATGTTTTTGAAAATTCAATATTTAGTTTTGTTATGTGTTGAGGAATTAAGAGAAACCAAATCATCATAAGTAATCGGTGATTAATTTCTACCTATTTTATTACATAGCAATCATTGGCTTACCTTTATAATGTTTTGCAGATATGTGTAAGAGCTAAGCAAACACAACTTACAAGATCTCTTGAGAAGGAAAGACAAAAAGCAACAAAAAACGGACAAGAGTATCTTAAGCTAAAAGAAGAGGTAGATAAGGGAACTCCAGAGAAAACGCACAGCACCCACATAAAAAAAACCTCGACAGAGAAGCCGAGTATATGTTTACACTTCGTTATTTTCTAGCCTTACAATTTTTATGTAGTCATCCTATAGTGTATTTTGCATATTGTTTTTCTTTCTTTTCATTATGTCGTAAGGGCCAAAGCTGTGATAGTTGAGTTATACTATGGTCATTGTCAAGACTAATGTATGATCTTTTCGTACATGTGCAGATTTTCAATGTTAAGAGAACTCATCCCTCATGGTGATCAAAAGAGAGATAAGGCCTCATTTTTACTAGAGGTATATCACGAGGGACATGTTTACTTTGTTCTGTTGTTCTCCCAAAAATTACATATAGCTAAGCATAAATATTTACTTTATAGTCGAATTTATGCAGGCATATGAAGCATTGATGAAAGCCAATGTGGAACATAATAAGGTAACATTATTATGTTTGTTTAGCCATATACTTGATTACCAGATTTAATTTTACTTTACCCGAGTGTAACGAGAAACTTGCGTTATGAATATTTTTCAGTTTGGTAATCTTCCATATGGTTTTCGGGCAAACACTTGGTTAGTTCCTTGATTTTAGTATTTCTACTTTAATGATTATAATCTTTTACTATATGGATTTTTAATATTTACAGTAATAATTTGCAGGACACTAACTCCATGAGTACAGTATTTGTAAGACATTGTGGATTTACAGCAACTTAAAGATCGTTGGGGAAATCAATAAAACAAAGTTCATGTCACAAGAAATTGTGATTGATGATCAGCCTGAAGGTGGAGCCTATGCCCTTGACATTAATAGGTATATACCTTTGATCTTTATACATGTATAAGCCTATTTCTAAGTTTCTCGAATTGTATTATTTGAGCACCAGATGACAATTAGATAATACCAGGAAGTTATTACTCTGCAATCTTCTAATACACGTGTCCCTTCCCATTATAGTAAGTACTCACTGGGATGTTCCTAGCATTGCTTATGGCCTTGCAGTTTCTGCTTATTTCAATATCAAAAAGTAAGAACTCCTATAGTGTAAGAAATCCCAAATACTATTTAATAATCATTTAGTCTATCATTGTTGAACCACCATTCTTTCAAAGGCTACACCCCTGGTGCGTGGAAGTGACCCAGCTGGTGTCACTCGCTCATTAATTAAGTAGTGGGCCTACTTATATGAGGAGTTACCAGTACTGCTAGATGACCAACAAGATGGTATTTTCTTTTAATAATTATTGATATGTAAAGGATGGCACAATGGAACTAAAGTATTCTGAGGTAAAAATTTAAAAATACACTAATGATTTTTATAGGGCTTGTGGAGTTTGGGCTTGATTTTGAAATTGATATACTGAAATTGGAAGCTTAGGTTAGGATTAATTGGATTGTGATAATGGTCAACTGGATTTTAGTGGAGCAGATAAATCCTAGAATGTGAAGTATGTGAAAACTGAATCTAATTTCGGAGTGAATTTTAGTGTTTAACAGTAATAATGTTCCTAAAAAATATGATTAGATTTTATGCCGATGGTAACTACAAATACCTTCTCTTTTATCTACCACATAAGATCAAGTTAGTAAATTCATTGTTGGAATGAGGTTTATGTTTCGTAGTCTTTAACTTGACCGCCAATATTACATTTAGGAGACAATTGGATGGAAGTTAGTATTAAGAGAACCATGTATGTGTCTGACGTTGATCATAATGTGAGTAAAAAAGATCGGTTTAGTTTACATCTTTCAGTCAATGTAACCTTTTTTACTGTACGGATCTTTTTTTTTCCCTAGGTCACAGAAGAACAACTGCTGGTCTATTCTATTATGTGCTTATGGACAAGTAAATCATGAGTCTTAAATAGTAGTGGATATATTTTGTTACTTGTGTTCAGTTGATCGCTTATTATTTACAGTACGTTATTTGTGGTCTTTTTATTATACTATGCTATCTACTTAATTATGTTGTGTACTGATTTATTGTTTGAGCCTTAAAGAGTAAATAATTTCCATTGTTATGAAGGTTCAGTACTGTCAAATTTTGGGCGATCGACATTCATGTCCTCGCTTCTTAAGGGTTGTTTGGATGTGGTGTCAACAATAAATTATGTAAATTAAAATAATCCAAATCATAATACTTCTGATATAAATGGCTATATGATATGAATGGGTCAATATGGGTTGTTTTCTTATCCCAGGCAGGTCAAATCAAAAATTTATCACTAAAAGCAAATAGTTGAAAGTTGTAAGAAGTATATTTTTTGCACACAACCTCTTAAGTTATTTTATTAAACAGCCTTCTAAGGTTTATTAAGGTTTATATTATTACTTTAAGCATCATTATTAATGCCAACATTATGTATACTTTTTGAAGGGAAACAAACAACAAGTGTTAGGGGTAAACCAACCCGGTCCGACCCACCAATTATTCAGACTTATTAATTTTACCCATCGTTGTTGTATAATTGTCAGTTCAGTGAGTTAGTTCTGATTATATATACTTATTACTGAACGAAGTTGATGTATAATTCTCACTTCCGTAAATAACACAGATTGGCATGCAGGATTCTGTGAACGCGCATCCTGTTGTTCGATTGAAGGAAGAACCTCCAAATAATACTCCTTCAAAACATATGGAAAAAATATGACAACAATTCGAAAGCAATATGCTGTCACTTTCCTCAGTCGCCTTTCTTAACTATGTTTTTTCACAATAAGACAATAGATCGTAAGACTCCCATGAGGATCTCGCAACCTTTAAACGTGACCCATGGGCATGATAGTTGTAATAAATGTGACTATAGAAAGCGACTTCAGGATTCTCTAATGGGTAATAATATTTTTCTGAAATAATCCCTCAACCTGAGATGTTTAGTTGTTTTTAGTAATTGTGTGGCTTTTTATATGTTAAAATCATTGGTGCATAATACTGCATTAGAACTGTAAAATTGTTACTAAAACTATGTTAGTTCTAATGTTTAAACTTTTGTCTAACTTTGTGATCCAAGGTGAGGTTGTTATGACAAGGTCCTCTGTTAATAATGCTGGAATTTTTTGACAACATTTTGTGGGCAACTTTTTTTGAAAATGTTTTACTCACTTGCCATATCTACTGCTTAGTCATCTTTTCAGTTATATGAAAATTGCATGGGTACCATAAGTGTTACTACATGATATGAATTTATGCTTGAAAGTTATTGGCTATAATGCCCTGCTCCAATTGATAGTTAAGATGTGGTGACAAAAGATAGCAAATGATATTGTAAAAACTTTAATAAAATAGTTTGACCAAAACTTGTTACTCAATTTATGCATAAATGAAGCAATATTTTCTTCTAGTTTCAAGTTTCAACATTTCAACGCATACCAATAAAATCTTTCAATCTATTTCTCTCTCTCTCTCTCTCACACACACACACAGTTAAATCTAGGTGGGTGTGTTGACTCAGTCTGTGTCTGTACAACTGTCTGAAAGAAGCACAAAACTCTTAATTAACAATATGGGTTGGTTTCCATGTTCTGGAAAAACATCTACCTCTTCTTCATCACACAAGAAAAAAAGAAAGAAGAATTATAATCATCACAACTCAGTTGATCCCATTAGATCTTCTTCTTCAGGTCTTTAATTATGTCTTTATATATGTTTGTTAAATCATATGATTGTGACTCATGTTATTGGTTTTATGTACTTAAACTATGTTTGTGTCTGGTGATCAAATAAAGATTAAGCTTGGAAACTATGGTTACCCAAAAAAAAAAAAAAAAAAAAAAAAAAAAAAAAAAAAAAAAAAAAAAAAAAAAAAAAAAAAAAAAGAGAATAAAGATTGCATTTTTATATATGTAATTTATGTGGGTTTAGTTTTAGGCTCAATTTAGTGGTTTTTGGAGCATGATTGATTACATTATTTTGCTATATGTTCAAGATTTTGATGCAATTAGTACTTTTTTTGGGATTGTTTCTTGGTATTATTGATAAAGATGGCGTTTTTGGCAATTTGTTTACTAGAAATGATCTGAAACAACCTAGTTTGAGTTGCGGGATATAATGCTTCATTAACCATATCCTTAAGTAAATGTATATTTGAGATGTGTTTAATCCAATTACTACTTGCTTCTAGTGTGTATCATTGATGAATTAATGTTATGTTATGATGAATCGAGTAGCTTCGGTTTTATGTTGAAAATATGTTCAGATTCAGGATTCTCTGATGTAGATAAGTGTAACTATATTTGTTGGATTGGTTGTTTCTCTTTGTTGCTAACGTTAAAATGTTTTTAGAGAGTATTAGGTCGAATCCGTTATTTAAAGCAAAGGAAGTAGTCAAAGATGGAGGATCAGATCATCTTGCTGCACAAACATTTACTTTCCGTGAATTGGCGGCTGCTACTAAAAATTTTAGAGGCGATTGTCTTCTTGGAGAGGGAGGTTTTGGTAGAGTATATAAAGGTCGGCTTGAAAGTTCGAATAAGGTGTGTTCAAGTTTCCTTATGCTATGAGTTTTTAAGGTTAACTTAAGCGAGTATTTTATAAGAAATATTTAATGGTACTCAGAATTATCAATCTAGTCATGTTTCAACTTGTGGATTCTCTTCCTGCCATTTGGGAAAAAAACTTGCGGATTTTCTACTCGTTCAAGAAACTCATATAACGTTTGACTTGTTAATTGTTTTAATTTAAGTCTTTGTCTAATGATCATATACTAAAAGACGATTTAACAAGACAAATTTGAGAGAACTTGTGGACCATATTCAGTGTTATCAGTGTCTTGTTACAATTATTAATGGGCAAATAGGTAAATTTGTGGAAAAAAGTTATGAAAAAGGTAAGTGTTGCATTTTTGGTGACAGGGGGAGTAATAGCTGGCACAGAACATTATGACAATCATAGAATTTGAAAAATATTGGCGATCATGTAGTAAAAAAGTTCATTTCATCATTGTGTAAAAGCCACAAAAAAAAAAAAAAAAAAAAAAAAAAAAAAAAAATCCTCTTTTTTCCAGGAACATAGGTGAATGCACATAGTTAAGTTCATGGTATTAGTTGTGTGCCAATTTTTTTCCGCAAGTATTTAATTGGACTAAAGTACCTTACTAAAACAAACAAAATATTTGCCATAATGAAACTTTTATTAATGAGGTAATTTGCTGGTATAAATGTTGTTACAGTATCAGTAATCAGGATACATTTCTATTTTGCATAGATTGTGGCCATCAAGCAATTGGATCGCAATGGACTGCAAGGCAACCGAGAATTCTTAGTAGAAGTGTTGATGTTAGGTTTACTTCACCACCCAAATCTTGTCAACTTAATTGGATATTGTGCCGATGGAGATCAAAGACTTCTGGTATATGAATACATGGCTCTAGGATCTCTAGACGACCATCTTCACGGTACACATCTTTCCTTAATAATCCCTCATGTAATTGACTTTTATGCCCCTCTAAAGTTATCATAGCATTTCCTGTGTTGCAGACCCCTCACCTGGTAAAAAAAGACTTGATTGGAATACCAGAATGAAAATCGCAGCTGGAGCTGCTAGAGGGCTGGAGTATCTGCATGACAAAGCTAGTCCACCTGTAATATATCGTGATTTAAAATGCTCCAATATATTGCTTGGTGAATCATACCATCCGAAACTATCTGATTTTGGGTTAGCCAAAGTCGGGCCTGTTGGGGATAACACACATGTTTCTACAAGAGTCATGGGTACCTATGGTTACTGTGCACCTGAGTATGCAATGACTGGGCAGTTGACTCTCAAATCGGATGTCTATAGCTTTGGTGTTGTACTTTTGGAGATCATCACAGGCAGGAAAGCAATTGATAATTCTAAAACTGGTGGGGAGCAAAATTTGGTTGCATGGGTAAGTTTTTTCACCCGCTCAGATTATATTATTGACTATAAATCTGAATCTAGAAAAGACAAACTGTTTTTTTTTTCTCAGAATTATCTTCTGGAAACATGGTAGGCCAGTGTCCATATGCAATTCATATCATAGTATTGATTACTGATTTGAGGATTGCTAAATTATTGGTCATAATTTAATGTGGTGATATCGTTGTCTCTCCATCCTAGTTTATGTTACTTTCGTGTTCTTTTGAAGGCCGTGTATGTAATACCTTAAATTCTTTTGTCATATGTTTAGGTGTCAACATCAACTTGTAAATCCCCTAGTGTAATTGCGAATTTTTATTGTGTATAAACATAAACACATAAGGATAATATCGACCTGCAACCAACTGAAATTTGCGTAAAGGGGGTCAGAGGATCCTTTTTAGATTACGAAATAAAATCAAGAGTGGGTATATAAAATTTGGATGCTTTGTTAAGTTTTTTGATGGTGTTGAATAATGTAATATGTATATTCATGAGTATATGGACCATTTTTATTATAATCTTGGATCTGACATTTTCTGCAATGAAACCTAAAGTAAAAGATCACATAATCTAATATGATTACATGATACCAGGCGAGACCTTTGTTCAAAGATAGGAGGAAGTTCTGCCAGATTGCAGATCCATTGCTTCAAGGCCAGTATCCATCTAGGGGTTTGTACCAGGCTCTTGCGGTTGCAGCCATGTGTGTTCAGGAACAACCTAACATGCGTCCGGTTATAGCCGATGTTGTTACAGCTTTGAGCTACCTTGCTTCACAGAAATACGACCCTGAAACCCATCCTATCCAAAACGCTCGCTGGTCACCTACCACTCCTCCTAGATCAAAACGAGACAATGACAAGAGACAGAATGGCGGCAGTGGCAGTGGCAGTGGCAGCGGGAGCATCAGTGGATCTGAGAAAAATCTCACCAAAAAATATTTTTGACTTTCATGATGAAGGCGTCTTTTGCCTCTGATCTATCTGAATTATCAACTATCCCGAGGTATCATTTCTAGCTCTTTCTTAAGCTAAAGTATGTATCTGCGGGACACCTCTTTTTTATCATTTGCCATATTACGCTTGATATATAGACATGTGTGTCAATTGACGGGCAACAAAAAGTTCAACCCCGTTATTTACAATTTCCAAACCCTTCTAAAAATAGAACATAAAAGCACAAAATATGCAGCGGTCAAAACAGATGATATTTGATGTGTGTCAAAACGGGCTGGGATAAACCGCCAACACATCTATTATCCAATTTTTTATTAGTAATTTATGCGCTGTGCATGATTCAAAAACTATATTATTAGATTACCAACATAATCTAAGATTTTTCAAATAAAACTATCTAGGACCTTGTTATGCATTTAAATACACTTTTGAATTTTTTTAACCGTTTTGATTCATTTGGGCCATTTTCTTTTTAGTCAAACTTTTTACCTTTTACTTTGTGTACTTGAAAACAGGTTTCAGGTAGAGTAGGTACGTGTTCAAGGAACTACTCAGGTCAGGATTCGGCAGGTTTATGAAACAAAATCTTTTTTCATGGCTGGTCGCAGTGGTAGCTTATATGGAGTTTTGGTTATATACGAGTAGATGTGCTATCTGTTTTAGGTTATTAACTTGTGCATCTAGTATATGTTAATGTTATAGCCAGTCTTTAGGGGTTTGATTCCCCTTTAGTATGATGCCACCACCATCTTTTTACTAGATTGCTATATTTTGAGCCTACTTTATGCATCATCATGTTGTACAGATATATATCTTATATATATTACAGATAATGTGTTTTATGTGAGACATTTCTATAACATTTTTTTGCTATATATACATCTTAACAACTGATTTGTAGGTCATATGGGTATATTATTGAATCATACTGGTCGGATCATCTTTGTTAAACTTTGAGCAAATAAACTTGGCTAGTTTGAGACATTAAGATGATGCTAAGATCAATCAATTCTGAAACTGAGAAATTGAGACAACAAAACCTTTTTGTTGACCTGCGAACAATAGACAATCAAGGGGGAAAAAAATTAACAGGTTTTTTCTTATCGTATTACTTCTTAGTATGATACCTGAATGCACGAGATCTCAAATGAGCCTTACAAACTATAATCGTCTGCACCACAAACCTTAGCTGCAGAAAATGAACAAGATACGCATCACATCATATCACGGGTAACTTTAAGCTGAAAAAAGAAACAGTTTAGAACATGTTTGTGTGCATCCATGTATACCATACGTATATCAATATCTGATTTAAATTATACATTTTTTTCTTTGGTAAGCATGGTTTCTGAGCTTTCGGTCGATTAACTCACAGGGTTTGAGTTCACCACCACATAGAATCAAAACGGGTAAAACCCTCCTTTTTCAAACATGCCAACAACATTCTGTTTACTTGCACAAGATTCACTCGCTTACTTGTTAGCTAGCGATATTCCACATCTTAGCTTTCAGGGAAGCCCACACATAGTGGTTCTAAAAGACGACCCGGTAGTGGTTGACTTCATGCATTTTTTTAAAGCTTAGCAACTTAAATCATTACACATAGGTGAAACATCAAAATGATTAACATGACGTTAAGGTTTGAATTATCCGACGATTGATGTTTACAAATGCAAATAATCAAAAAACAATAGACAAACCAGTTTAAAGATCCCGCTTTTCCGACACTACTAACACAAATCCAAACATGTAAACTGTAAAGAGTATCCGCATTTGTTTTAGCAATTGTTGTCAACACATGAGATTCCCTCTCAATTGCTATTCTATTACTTTTATCGTTTAATGTTTTTCTATCATTTCCACTAACCACTTTATTCACTAAAATATAATACTTCTCACGCTCCCATGGCCCATGCTACTAAAAACTAAAGAGGTGAAGAAGCTTGGCTTCATAACCACGAGTCTATCCACCCCGATCCAACCACTTTCCAGCCACACTAGTGACAACGACCGACCACGACCACGATCCATCTCCACCTCCAGTCACCCAAATATATTTATGAGAGTACAATCTAAAATAGTAAAAAGAGAAATCTGATGGACCTATTTCAAAACTTACTCTCTCCAAAATTTACACTTCCAACCCCTTATCTTTACAAAACACTCAACATCCTACCCCAAATACGAGAGAATATATGTTACACACATTCACACTAACTAGTCTTCACACACAATTAGGGCTCGTAAACCAACAACCACCACACACACTGAAGAACAACAACCCACCAAACCCCTGGTGGACCCCACCACCACAACGACCACAACCGAAAAAGACGCTAGTGGTCCCAAAACTGAAGATCCAGTGACAGGTGCAGCAGATGATAGGATTAATGATGCTCAAAGGAAGATTCGCAGAGCTGAACGCTTTGGTATGCCGGTTAAGCTTTCCGAACAAGACAAGTGCAACTCGCTTGCCGAAAGGTTGTTTATTGAATTGGTTTAGTTTTAGGATATTTGTTTATATAAGGGATTATTATGATATAGGGATTAGGGCTAGGAGTGTGTTTGTCTTAGCTTATTTGATGAGCTTACGCGCTTTATTGAGAATTTTATTAGCTCATACGCTTATTTTTAACGCCTTATGAGCTTAGCAGCTTGAGCTTATAGGCTATATAAGCTCTTAGGGGTAAGCTCATAAGCTATAACAAAATAAGCTTACGAGCTTATCAAATTTTCAATAAGCGCATAATCTCATCGAATAAGCTAAGATTGGCTTATTGTTTAGATTGTTGTTGTTTTGTTACGGAAGTGTGAGTATGCGTTAAGCTAAAAAATTGTATTAGGCGAATTTGCACGGACATAGCTAGTTTGGATTATTTCGAGGAGGTTTTAGGGTGATTATAATTACAATCAAGGGCGATATTAGTCTGATGGTTACCATAGAGCGGAACTATTATAATGCAGTTTAGTAAACTTTGTTATATGAGTGACTTTGAAAGAGTTGGTTGACATGTCAAATAGCATGAAAAAGTTTGATAAAAAATACTTGAATGTTATGGATGTACAAGTTTCGATCGAATATATCGAAACTGCATAATCCCAAGATCAGCGCTTGGGAAGCCATTTGACTGAGGTGCATCCGTGATTTTAATTTTGATAGCCTGACTACCTCTCAAATTTGATACAATTTTAATTTTGGTTCATGAGATTCTCGCTGATACCATTTGGTCGCAACGTGTGTGGGATATTCATGTATCATGGCTATAACTTGTCTTAGCATTTATGTATTAGCCATGATATTCATAGGTGAGATAAAGTGATTACAACTTTTGAGGAACTACTTATGATGATTGAAGTTTGTAATGCTTAGATTATTGTTATTTTGATTTGGAAGTATGTATACATATATTAAGCAACCAAATTGTATCAAAGAAATTTGCATGGATTTGAGCTAGTATGGGTTATTTTGAGGAAGTATATGGTGATAATAATTATATTTAAGGGGGCCGGCTAGGGAAAAGTGGTTGCCGTAGAGCATGACTCTCTTTATGTGGGGCCGATATCATTTTGACTAGGATCTCTATGTATTGCTATAATCTGTTTAATCTAACCTGACATATTTTGTTCAGCTCTATCAGGTGTTTATTTCATTGTGACATATATATCTTGGCATGTTTCTTAACAAAATGCAGTGTTTACTGTTTATGCTGTTGATAATGTTGTGTATCAGCAACTAGAAAGTTTATATCCTTCACACAACACAACTAGTCTGCTTCACACAAAATTAGGGCTCGTAAATCATCGTCCCAAACACACACACGCACACCTCTCTCTCTCTCTCTCTCTCTCTCTCTCTCTCTCTCTCTCTCTCTCTCTCTCTCTCTCTCTCTCTCTCTCTCTCTCTCTCTCTCTCTCTCTCTCTCTCTCTCTCTCTCTCTCTCTCTCTCTCTCTCTCTCTCTCTCTCTCTCTCTCTCTCTCTCTCTCTCTCTCTCTCTCTCTCTCTCTCTCTCTCTCTCTCTCTCTCTCTCTCTCTCTCTCTCTCTCTCTCTCTCTCTCTCTCTCTCTCTCTCTCTCTCTCTCTCTCTCTCTCTCTCTCTCTCTCTCTCTCTCTCTCTCTCTCTCTCTCTCTCTCTCTCTCTCTCTCTCTCTCTCTCTCTCTCTCTCTCTCTCTCTCTCTCTCTCTCTCTCTCTCTCTCACACACACACACACACATCATAATAATGGCAACAACCACGGAATCCACCACACCAACAACCACCACACACACTGAACAACAACAACCCACCAAACCCCTTGTGGACCCCACCACCACAACAGCCGATAAAGACGGTTCAGATGAAACGAAGCCCAAAACTGAAGATCCGGTGACAGGTGCAGCAGATGATGTGAGTAACGAAGGCGGTGATGCAGTTACGGATGCTCAAAGGAAGATTCGTCGAGCTGAGCGGTTCGGTATGCCGGTTAAGCTTTCCGAACAAGACAAGCGTAACTCGCGTGCCGAAAGGTTGTTTGTTTCTTTATATAATTGGTTTTTTGACTTGTTATGGTGTTTGTTCACATTAGGAATTATTATTATGATATAGGGATTAGTGATAGGGTTTACTTTTTAGGGGTTGTTTGCTTAGGAGGCTAGGAGCTCATATGATTTCGGCTTATTATTCTATATAGGCGGTGGCTGATTATTGTGATATAGGGTTTATTTTTTACAGGGTGTCTGTCTTAGCTTGTTTGATGAGCTTATATGCGCTTTTTGATTTTTTGTTAGCTTATAAGCTTAGTCTTAATGACTTGTGAGCTTATTAAATATGAACTTGAGCTTATAAATATGCTCAGGTGGATAAGCTCACAAGACATTAATAATATAAGCTTATAAAAATTTCAATAAGCTTATGATTGTATTACTTTTTAAACTTTGTTGACTGCACTTGATAGCACATTTGTTAATGTTGTTCCATGAGCTTTAACAACATTATCATAAATTTATTTTTACCAAAAACGTGCCTGCAGTCGCTACTAGTAAAATGTAACCTCGTGAGTAATTAGAGACCAATTTGACAATCACAAACAAAATTACATGTAAGATATGTATTCATAGAAACAGAAGTTTCCTCTTGCAAAAACAATTCAGTACCCATCTCCGGTCAATACTCAAAGGGAGAAAGATCATGAAAACTCAAAGGGAGAAAGATCATGAAAACACGAAGCATACATGGTAAGAATAATATAACCAATAACATTCAAACAACATAAACTAAATAATTCATTAAGATAGTTCAAACGACCAAACAACCTTACATTTCACTAGGTACAAAGCCTCGCGGCTATCTACCTTAACAAACTAAAAAGAAAATAACTGGATAGGCGATTTAAAGCCTCGCGGCTATCTAATCTAAACAACTAACCCTTAGCAAATAGCAAACTACGAACTCTACCCAACATTTTCATTGATTGCCCTGATCGGCTGGTCGGGATTCTCCACCATTGCTATATTTACAGCCACCAATGCATCATTTTGTTCGATATTCTCAAGTGAAGTTAAATGGTGCTTTTTGAACCAAGTCAAAGTTATGAAAGCGACAACAACCCAAACTATTGCAATGGCAAATTCATTATTGCCGGGCCATGATTGCAAAAGGTAGGTTGTAAAAACAGAGCCAAGACTAGCTGAACCGACCCATATAAAGTAGTCTCTTACCCTCGAATTTTGATCGAGGCCGGCAGCTCCGAAAAAGAGGAGAATGGAAGCTATGTTGTAGACCAAGGCATAGATGTAGGTTTTGTCACTTAATGCTAAACACACCAAAGACAAACAAGAGAACGAAGTTGATTTTGATACCTAAAGTAATCAGTTCGCTAAATTTGGCCTGAAATGCTCTTTCGAAACGGTATCTTTCGTACTCATGTACAGTCATCATTTTTGTTTGTGTGGTTCAGTGTGAGAATCGGTGTGTGTTTAGTGTGAGAATTTATAGAGGAAGAAATTGTTTGAAGTAATGAACCTAGTAAATCTCCTGCCTGCCTGCAGCATGAAGAAATTCATTGGGTAATCTTTTTATTTGAACAAAATGGTGATAGTAGTAGTAAATGAGTATTCATTGGGTAATCTTTACATTAAATCACCAATGAATGAAGCATGAAGAAATCCATTGGGTAATCTTTTTATTTGAACGAGACTGAAGCATGAAGAAATCCATTGGGTAATCTTTTTATTTGAACGAAATGGTGATAGTAGTAGTAAATGAGTATCCGGGTTGATTTCATTAATAAATGGTGTATGTATGTGTTGGTTTGATGTGTATGTAGAGAGAGTGGTGGAATCCAATCCATATTTCATCCATATTTCTTTGATGTGTTGGTTTCAGTCCGAACTAAAGGGTAGAGGTGGTGTTGTAGGATTTAATTTCGTTTTTAAGTTTTTGTAAGTAGAGAAGATGATTTTAGTAGTATTATAGAAAGAGTGTTTGAGTTTTTAATTATTTAGTATTTGTTTTTGCATTTGTTCGATGCTTTTACAAATACAAAATTCAACGTTTGACCCTCTAAATAAGTTTAGCTGCAAAACTTTACTTTGAAAATATAAAAAGATAAAGTCTACTTAAAGAGAAGGAGCGGTCCCCAAAGCTTTGGAGGTGACAAGGTGATCCATCTATATAGCACATTATTTTTAAATACAGTTAAACGAACCCCTCTTTTTTGTTGCGGATGGACACATAATTAACTTTTTAGAGAAGAGATTTCAACACACAAATGCATACAAAGCCATTCCAAGAGAACAAATCTATGACCACCTAAGCAAATAATATTATGCAAATCCAAATCATCCTTAGGATGAAAAGCTAATATATATGTAAATTGACTCGACGCTATGTAAGGAGCCAGTCAAAGAACACTATGTGCCAATCACCCTGAATAAGTACCAATAAGTACCTCAGCCTGCTCATGTATAATGATCCATGTGATACTGGCTAACAGTGAAAAGCTACGTATGCATTTTTGGGTTTAGATGGTGGAACTTGACTCTGAAGTTCCGTAGTTAATTACCGTGTTGTTCAAAGTGGCTTGTAGAGCACATTGATCCACATTTTGAGTTCTCGTAGGTGTTTACAGTTACACAAGATATCTAATTAAAAAGACGGTATGCAGTTGTTAGAAGAGCATTGTGAAATTCTCTAACAAGCTTCTAAGAAAAAAAAAACTAAGAAGATTGAAAGTTTATTAGGCTCACACAGAATGAATTCTTCTATATATTTTTTTATTTTTTTTATTTATTAAACAAAAAACTTGTATATTCTATTTGTCAAACATATTTGACATGTTGCATGTTTGTCCTCTAAGTTTTATTATTAGTCGATGTGCACTACACATGTTAATACTAGAGGATTTATTAACAAAAGAACATGGATTTTTTATTTATTTTATTTTATTTATTTTATTATATTTTTTTTAGAAGCGAAAAACTTTATTAACTGTGAAGAAACTAAAACAAACATGGACAAAGAACTCATCCAAAAAGAACGATTGTTTTGAAAACATACACAAAAATGTTGTATATGAAGACCAAACAAACGCACCCAAGAGAAAACTAAGCCAAGGAAAACTTGGGACAATAACAAAAAACATAACTAGACCAACAAATCCTAAAATAAACCAACTTTGACTTTGCAACAATACTCCTCTTTGAACTTCTACTTCTCGAAATGAAAGAATTCAAAAACTACAGATGCCATGCTAAACCAATCTTCTTGAACACCAAAAACACTTCGACAAAATCATCTCTGACCGAAACCTCATATGAAATTTAACATTCAATCTCACTATTACTAGAATCGTAATCTGATTCATCAATAGTTCCCAACTCTGAAAAAAAAGAGTTTTTTTTCCTTATGGGAGAAAGGTCACCACTGGTACCCTCTTTCTCAACTTGTAAACTTCCAAAACTATCCATCTCAAGGATTTTTTTGTTAGAACGTAAGTGGTTTTTAAGAGAAGATTTACCATTCCATTTCTTGCTAGATCATAAGATTATCCTACGATTTATACCCATAAGCTTAGAAATTGATGGTTTATCTTTTGCTTTTCTCTTATTCATGATCTATTTTAGGTAAATGCTAATCACTCTCTAACTCTTTCTAATCCTACAACACCACCTCTACCCTTTAGTTCGGACCGAAACCAACACATCAAAGAAATATGGATTGGATTCCACCACTCTCTCTACATACACATCAAACCAACACATACATACACCATTTATTAATGAAATCAACCCGGATATACTACTACTATCACCATTTCGTTCAAATAAAAAGATTACCCAATGGATTTCTTCATGCTTCAGTCTCGTTCAAATAAAAAGATTACCCAATGGATTTCTTCATGCTTCAGTCATTGGTGATTTAATGTAAAGATTACCCAATGGATACTCATTTACTACTACTATCACCATTTTGTTCAAATAAAAAGATTACCCAATGGATTTCTTCATGCCGCAGGCAGGTAGGAGATTTATTAGTTTCATTACTTCAAACAATTTCTTCCTCTATAAATTCTCACACTAAACACACACCAATTCTCACAGTGAACCACACAAACAAAAATGATGACTGTACATGAGTACGAAAGATACCGTTTCGAAAGAGCATTTCAGGCCAAAATTAGCGAACTGATTACTTTAGGTATCAAAATCAACTTCGTTCTCTTGTTTGTCTTTGGTGTGTTTAGCATTAAGTGACAAAACCTACATCTATGCCTTGGTCTACAACATAGCTTCCATTCTCCTCTTTCTTGGAGCTCCCGGCCTCGATCAAAATTCGAGGGTAAGAGACTACTTTATATGGTTCGGTTCAGCTAGTCTTGGCTCTGTTTTTACAACCTACCTTTTGCAATCATGGCCCGGCAATAATGAATTTGTCATTGCAATAGTTTGGGGGCTTGTCGCTTTCATAACTTTGACTTGGTTCAAAAAGCACCATTTAACTTCACTTGAGAATATCGAACAAAATGATGCATTGGTGGCTGTAAATATAACAATGGTGGAGAATCCCGATCAGCCGATCGGGGCAGTCAATGAAAATGTTGGGTAGAATTCGTAGTTTGCTATTTGCTAAGGGTTAGTTGTTTAGATTAGATAGCCGCGAGGCTTTAAATCGCCTATCCAGTTATTTTCTTTTTAGTTTGTTAAGGTAGATAGCCGCGAGGCTTTGTACCTAGTGAAATGTAAGGTCGTTTGGCCGTTTGAACTATCTTAATGAATTATTTAGTTTATGTTGTTTGAATGTTATTGGTTATATTATTCTTACCATGTATGCTTCATGTTTTCATGATCTTTCTCCCTTTGAGTATTGACCGGAGATGGGTACTGAATTGTTTTTGCAAGAGGAAACTTCTGTTTCTATGAATACATATCTTACACTTAATTTTGTTTGTGATTGTCAAATTGGTCTCTAATTACTCACGAGGTTACATTTTACTAGTAGCGACTGAAGGCACGTTTTTGGTAAAAATAAATTTATGATAATGTTGTTAAAGCTCATGGAACAACATTAACAAATGTGCTATCAAGTGCAGTCAACAAAGTTTAAAAAGTAATACAATCATAAAAAGAATGAATTTCGTTAAAAATTTCAACGAAGCCCAAAACTGAAGATCCGGTAACAGTTACAACAGATGATGTGAGTAATGAAGGTGGTGATTCAGTTACGGATGCTCAAAGGAAGATTCGTAGAGCTGAACGGTTCGGTATGCCGGTTAAGCTTACCGAACAAGATAAACGTAACTTGCATGCTGAAAGGTTGTTTGTTTGTTTATATAATTTCTGAATTGGTTTTTAACTTTTTATGATATTTGTTTTATTATGATATAGGGATTAGTGATAGGGTTTAGTTTTTAGGGGTTGTTTGCTTAAGCTGTTTTTTTTTTTTTTTTTTTTTTTTTTTTTTTTTTTTTTTTTTTTTTTTTTTTTTTTTTTTTTTTTTTTTTTTTTTTTTTTTTTTTTTTTTTTTTTNACTTGCGTGCTGAAAGGTTGTTTGTTTGTTTATATAATTTTCTGAATTGGTTTTTAACTTTTTATGATATTTGTTTATAATTATGATATTGGGATTAGTGATGGGTGTTAGTTTTTAGGGGTTGTTTGCTTAAGCTGATTTTTTTTTTTTTGCTTAGGAGCTCATATGATTTCAGCTTATATCGAGACTTATTGATTTATTCTATATAGGTGGTGGTTGATTATTGTGATATAAGGTTTAGTTTTTACAGGGTGTTTGTCTTGGCTTGTTTGATGAGTTTATATGTGCTTTTTGAATTTTTGATTAGCTTATAAGCTCGGCCTTAATGACTTGTGAGCTTATTAAATGCGAACTTGAGCTTATAAATATGCTCAGGTGGATAAGCTCATAAGACGTTAATAAAATGAGCTTATGAGCTTATCAAAATTCCTATAAGCTCACAAGCCTATTAAATAAGCCAAGACAAACACTTCTTTTGTATCAGCTCGATCAGCTTATGGACTTTGGAGGAACCACTTTCGATGATTGAAGTTTATTATTGTTGTTGTTTTGATACGAAAGTGTGCATATATAGTAAGCAACTAGATGGTATCAAGACACGGACTTAGCTAGTGTGGGTTCTTTTGAGGAGGGTGTAGGGTGATTATAATTACAATTAAGGGTGCACTTTCAGTATATGGTAACCACAGAGCATAACTATCTTTATGCGGTTTAATAAGTTTGTTAGTTGTACATTCATATTATGTAAGTGATCAAGTCTTGTAAAAGTTATGGATGTACAATTGGCGAGTCCTTCGAAACCGCATACACTTTGTTAGCTCTGTGGAAGCCATTTGATTAAAGTTCACCCGTGATTTTAATTTTGATCGGTCTACTACCTCTCAAATTTGATACCATTTCAGTATTTGGTTCATGAGATTCTTGTTGATACCATTTGGTCGCTAAGTGTGTGTGGACACTGATGTATCATGGCTATAAGCCTATAACTTGGTCTTAACATTTATGTTTTAGCCATGGTATTCATAGGTGGGATAAAGTGATTACAAGTTTTGAGGAACTACCTATAATGGTGGAAGTTAGTAATGCTTATTGTTATTTTGATTTGGAGGTATGTATACGAATATTAAGCAACCAAATTGTATCAGAGAACTTTGCATGGATTTGAGCTAGTATGGGTTATTTTGAGGAAGTGTAGCGTGATAATATTTATATTCAAGGTGGGCGGCTAGGGAAAAGTGGTTGCCGTAGAGCATGACTCTCTTTATGTGGTCTTTAGTTTTGTCGGGGCTGATTGCTTTATCTATAGATCTTTAGTTTAATAATTGCAGAGATGAGGAGAAGGACCATAACGTTTAATGACAATGGTTATGTCTATGTACACTGTACTGAGACCTAATAGTTGATAGGAAAAAGTGGTGTTAGACTTTTGTTTGATTTGGAATTATCAGAGTTGTTCAAATCTTGTTAATTGTGTTCTTGAGCTCTTTTGTTATTGCTGGCTTGTTGCATAATCCTTGATGGTAGGTCATGTGAATGTGTTAATAGAGTCAGATATGTTGATAAGTGACTGTGAGTGCAATTTTAATCACTTTTATAAGCCATTTCTTACATAAATTGAATAATTTTGTTGAAGACATGGGTTATGTTCTAAAATGTTCCGCCCCAAACATACCCATATCGCCATATCACAAAAATAAGTCAAAATCAGATTAGAGAAATACCGGTATGGTCATATCACAAAAATAAGTCAAAATCAGATTAGAGAAATGCATCGAGTTTATTGCTTTTTCTTTTCTAGTTTAATATGGCATTTGCTTTTGTGCTTTCGTTTTGAAAATTAAGACTTCAACAATATAAAAAAGGTAAGTGCATAGTTGTCAATAGCGACGATAGCGGACGCTATCGCGCGCCACGTAGCGAAGCGGTCATCAGCCGCTATTATCATTTAGTGACAAAATAGCGAAACGGTGGTTCAGGTGGAGGTGCAGTGGCGGCGCGTCACGGTGGTTCAGGTGACGAGGTTTTCAGGGTTTGTTCGGAATTTAATGGTGATTACAGCGGTGTCGGAGGTGAGACCCCACTCACCGGGAAAATGGCTAGATCTAGTTTTTTTACGGCGAACTGTGGCGGTGTTTGAGCGGCTGCTATAAGTGGTAAGTAACCCTAGAAGAGAGGCTGGGTAATATAAAGAAAAAAGATACACTCAGCCCCTTTAACTTCTTTAACTTGAACAAAGACAGCAATTGATGAAACGAAAAGTGTTACGCTTTTAGGGGGTCATTTAAGCCTTAATTCGTATAAATGTGATCAAATATTGCCCTAAATCGTTCCTTTTGTCATTTTAGGTACTTTTGAGAGGAATTCTAGAAAACATGCATATTCGGACGTTTTTGGAGCATAAAAGTGAAGAAAACGACAAAGTCTCAAAAGATGGTGATTTATAACCTGACGGCGTCAGAAGTCACAATGTGACGCCGTCAGAAAGTCTTGACAAAAGAGTGGAATCCAATTTTCAAATGACGGGCCAGAGGATTTAACACCTGACGCCGTCAGGTGTTAGGAAAAGTAGGCCGTCAGGAGTAAAGTTAAAGAGTGACGGCCCAGAAGAGTTTATAAGGTGACGGCGTCAGAAGTGGATCTAGGCCATCCGAGAAACTTATTGGCGGCGAGCTGACGGCTTATAACCTGACGCCGTCAGAGTGTAAAATCTATATATAGTTTTCTAATTTTCATTCACATTAGTGTGGCAATTATGTGGAGAACTTTTTTTTTTTTTAGGGGCCCCCCCAAATAAAACCCCCTTAAAGGGGTTTCCCGAATTTCCTGTAAATTTTTAGGGTTTCCAACCCTTGGAACCCTCATGCTTAATTAAAGATCAAGTCTCACTTCAATTTCAATCAGATATGCTATGTGTTGGTGATTAGTTAGTCTTATTGCCTGGTCTTTAATTAACGATGTGTAAGATAATGTCTTCTTAAGGTTGCTGATAGAATGCTAATGAAACTAACTATTAACTTATTGGTTATTGGATGTGTGTTGTTGTTTGTTGGATGATTGTCCATCAATGTTAGGCTCAAGAAAAATGGCCCAACCTCCCTCTATATGGTAACGTGGTGCTTGAACGTCTTTGGGAAACATGTAGCCAAGGCATACTAGGCTATTAAGGAGTATTTAACGCATGAGCCACTGTTTACAACCCCTAAATGGTTGTGCCGTGCATGGCAACAGGGCGAGAATAAGAGCATCATAGCAATTGGAAGATGAAATATGTTATTGCCCACTCCAATGAAGTTACGTTAGGATCCCGCCCTTATATCATCAACACAAGTAACAGTGATTCTATATCAAATAACGGTAAAAGATAGTTAGGGAGTAAATGATAATCTAAAGTAAACACAACTTTCTCCATTTGTTTTCACACCCATAGTTTAGATATTTAATTTTTATTTTAATTTGCAAAAGTAGTAAACTTGGGTTAGTTGACTAGCAACAACTAGTTACGCCCTTCTTCCAAAAGACCGAGATCTATTACTTGCTTTCCCATACAAATATAAAAAATACAAAAAGAATATTCCTTCCCACCCTTAGACCTATTAGGAGTAATTTTCTATCCTAACGAACACTATTCCCTATGAGAGAACGATCAATCCCCCGTACTTACCACTATCCTATACTACATCGGTTAGGTACACTGCCTGGTGGGGTTGTAAGCCTCTTGAGATCCCTTGAGAGGTAAAACCTGTTGTAAGGTCACAAAACCACGCATCAAATTTTTGGCGCCCCAGCCCGGGGAGTAGTTATTGCTTAGGTTGAAATTTTATTTTATTGGGTCTACTCATTAGATTCCTATCTAGTGAGATTTTTATTTTCTTTTTATTAGCTTTCCCGTAGTCTATCTTTTCATTGTGTCTTTGTTTGTAGAAACCTTTCCATTGACTGTTCCGTTCACCATTATGGAGTACGCGAATCCACCATACCACCGACCACAAAAGCCATTCTACCCTAATGACATCTTGATGTTCAAACAATATCGAGATGAACCCATATATGATGCATGGACTCGTTTTAAAAATTTACTCCGAATAGTCCCTCATCATAGTTTCACTTTAGCATCCCTAACCCAAACCTTTTACTATCGTGTCAATCAATATGACCAAATGTGCATTAACGATTTTGCCAATGGGGACTTTAGGGAATTAAATGCTGAAGAAGCATGGGATGCCATAGAAGATTGTGCCCAATATTACTATAGAGTAGACAACCCAACGAACATTAGTGCAAGTCAATTGACCACAAATTTCTTTGGGGATGAATACGCTAATGTTGAGATACCTAAGTGGATGTCGCCTAACATCATAGTACAAAACGAACACATAGGTAATCTAGATACAAAGGAGGATGAGGTGGATAATCCAAGCCCACAAAGTACCCCACAAGTCCTACCATCATTTGAGGCACACACACCGCCCGTGACTTACCCGGAAGAAGTAGAAGAGACTTTAGGAATCCCAATGGAGGTAGAACCCTTGGACCAAGTACCACTAGAGGAAATAGGTTTGAATACTTGTAGTGATAACCTTACTCTTAATCCTAGGGAATTTCCTAGTGTTGATGAACCGGAACCTCAATCTTTACACACCTTTCCATCCTTAGATTTACATCTAGGAGACAAAAGAGGAACCGACCCACCCATCAACCAATATTATCCGGGTAGTTTTAGGATGAAGGAAGCCATTCACTCACCCCCTTCACCTCACGTGGCATATTTCCACCCTAAGGGTGTGTATCGCTACTTCCACCCGCACTTAATCCTAAGTGTAGGGAAAACCTCCCCTATTTCCGTTAAATAAGGGTAGAGTCAGGCTCGTGACTCGAACAAAAACAAGCGCTTCTTGGGAGGCAACCCATGTTTTTAATTGTTTGATGTTTTTATTTTATTTGTTTGTTTGTGTCATATATGCTTAATCATAATTGTTTAATTTTCATGTTTCGAATAATTTGTGAAAATGCTTTATTTTGTTTTTAACCTCGTCTTAATTGCATATAAAGGTATTTTACAAAAAGATAAGTGTAGGGAAATTTATATTTTGTTAAAAAGAACGAAATTCGAACGTGAAAAATTCACAATTCATGATTAGCATATATTCTATCTTGTTTGTGTGTCAATACTTGTGGGTATGTTTTATGAGTTCCTATTTGTAATTAATTCCACAAGTATCCTATCCTTTTATTGTTTTGTTTTGTTTTTATTTCTAAGTCTGGAATTTCATCTAGTTGTGGTTTTTCTTTGTTCGGTTTGATGCTTTGGTTTTTGGGTTTGATGATTACAGGTTATATTGGAAAAGAAGATGTACGTGCAACACATCAAGAGGATGATTATATTTCTAGAGTGAAGCTTATCATGTTCATTCTCTTGGAGGGAGATTCAACCATATTATCACATCATCCATACCGAGCGAATCAGGGGAGTATTAGTTTCTTTCATTCTCATTTATTTTACTTTTACATCTTTTATTTAGAACATTGGGGACAATGTTCGGTATAAGTGTAGGGAGGGTAAATTAGGATGACTTAGAAATTACAACTTCGCTTGATTTTTGTTTTGTTTAATAGTGAATGTGTAATAAAGCCAAGAGAAATATTGGTTAGGGCAATTTTAGCACCAAATTTAAAATTTTTTACAACATATAGGAGTGAAACTTTGGTTTTAATAAGCGTCTCATGGATAGGGAATTGTATGACTAGCACAAAAACCATACCACTCAAAAATTTCCACCCCAAATATGTGAGGTTCGCCTTTAGATCTTTAGGAAAAAGCATTCATTGTTGGTGCTTATGAGTGTACCGGTAGTTTATAGATTCTAGAACTTGCGTTTGTGATGCATACTGAGACCGCTAGTGAGACTACATTCGTGTAGTTAGGATTGACTACATGGTAAGAGGCATTAGGATGAACCCATTGTTTTACACCCGTGTTTTTGTTGTAATTACTTTGGCTACATTGGTCAAGTGATTCTCCCACACCTTTGCGTTGTACCCATTTTTGGTACACGATACCCCTAGTACACTCCTCAGAGCCTATCTTTTCGTTTCAACCTTTGAGCATCTTACTCAAAGTGAGAATTTGTTACACCCCACTTAAATGTACACCCAAATCGCCTTAGCCTACCTTGTATGCACTCACCTTTAGTGCATTATTGTGACAACATTTGTGTTAAACCCTTTGTTAATTATCCGGTCAATTACATGGTTGCTAAGTTAAGTCATATCCTTGTACATATTATTTTGGGACGATTGGGACTCATGGGTAAAGTACTAGTGTAATGAAGTAATGGGGAAGAACAACATTATTACCCCCATACGTGATAAATATTTTAAAAAAGTACTCCAAGTTTTTCGATTATCTTAATTCGAGTCATTAGAATAGTGATTGTAAAGTTATGTAAAGATTCAAGTGTAAGGGGAATGCAAATCCTCTATGATGTATTATTTTGGATGGTAGGGCAAGAGTGTATGAAAAAAAAATCGAAAAATCAAGGAAATTACAAAAAAAATATGAAAAAAAAGAAAGAAGAAAAACATACGGACTACCATCCCGTTTCCTTTTATGTTCCTTTTTAGTTTTTGTTATTTCTTTTTTAGACTAAGATTGAGTCGAGTCTTGACTTAAGCAACGATGTAGAGTGCATGTATTTGATCATTATAATTAACTCGCCACCACTAAATACCCCTTATTCCAACCAAACCGTGTTATCATATCCCTACACCTTACGTTACAACCCTTTGTAAAGCCCTCTTTGATAGTTTATCTTAGGTGCTTACGCCTAGTGGAGGAGTAATTGATCCTTTCCCAAGCCTATAGTAATCTATTTGCTATGAAAGGTAGTGAGTGTTATTTTCCGTTTCCATTTATGAGATATAAACTTTATGACATTTGAGAGATGTGAGAATCCAAACACTATTTGTGAGGTGCTAGTGTATGATTCTCGTGCTTGTTATGATTAGGGTCTAATAACTATTTGTTGTAATTACTTTTATATTCGTGTTAAATGACCCCTAACTCATATTTTGATTGGAATAAAAGCTCATTTGCTTGAGGACAAGCAAATCCCAAGTGTAAGGGTATTTGATGAGACGAAAAGTGTTACGCTTTTAGGGGGTCATTTAAGCCCTAATTCGTATAAATGTGATCAAATATTGCCCTAAATCGTTCCTTTTGTCATTTTAGGTACTTTTGAGAGGAATTCTGGAAAACATGCATATTCGGACGTTTTTGGAGCATAAAAGTGAAGAAAACGACAAAGTCTCAAAAGATGAAGATTTACAACCTGACGGCGTCAGAAGTCACAAGGTGACGCCGTCAGAAAGCCTTGACAAAAGAGTGGAAACCAATTATCAAATGACGGGCCAGAGGAAATTTTGGATTTAACACCTGACGCCGTCAGGTGTTAGGAAAAGTAGGCCGTCAGGAGTAAAGTTAAAGAGTGACGGCCCAGAAGGTTTTATAAGGTGACGGCGTCAGAAGTGGATCTAGGCCATCCGAGAAACCTAATGGCGGCGAGCTGACGGCGTCAGCCCTTATAACCTGACGCCGTCAGAGTGTAAAATCTATATATAGTTTTCTAATTTTCATTCATTAGTGTGGAACTTTGTGGAGAACTTTTAGGGCAAACCCTAAAGACGAATTTTCTGTACTTTTTAGGGTTTCCAACCCTTGGAACCCTCATGCTTAATTAAAGATAAGTCTTCACTTTAATTCAATCAATATGTCTATGTGTTGGTTGATTATCTCTTTTGCTTGTCTTTTAATTAACATGTGTAGCTAAATTCTCTAGTGTTTGCTTAGATCTAATGAAACCTAACTATTAATTATTGGTTGATTGGTGTGTGTTGTTGTTTGTTGGGATGATTGTTCCATCAATGTTAGGCTCAAGAAAACTGGCCAACCTCCTTTATGGTAACGTGCTTGAACGTCTTGGGAAACATGTAGCCAAGGCATACTAGGCTATTAAGGTAGTATTTAACGCATGAGCCACTGTTTACAACCCCTATGGTTGTGCCGTGCATGGCATAGGGCGAGATAAGAGCTCATAGAATTGGAGAGATATGTATGCCACTCCATGAGTTATTAGGAATACACCCTTCATCCACACAAGTAACACACATATCAATTAACCTATAAAAGATAGTTAGGGAGTAATGAAATCTAAGTAAACACAACTTTCTCCATATTGTTTTCACAACCACAATAGTTTCGATATTTATTTTATTTTAATTTGCAAAAGTAGTAAACTTGGGTTAGTTGACTAGCAACTAATTCCGCCCTTCCTCTAAAAACCGAGATTTTAATTGCTTTCATAAAAATATAAAAATACAAAAAGAATCTTGATTCCACCCTTAGACCTATTAGAGTAGTTTTTCTATCCTAACGAACACTATTCCCTGTGAGAGAACGATCAATCCCCCGTACTTACCACTATCCTATACTACATCGGTCAGGTACACTGCCTGGTGGGGTTGTAAGCCTCTTGAGATCCCTTGAGAGGTAAAACCTGTTGTAAGGTCACAAACCACGCATCAGAAAGTAAACCAAAGTCCTTAGAAAATCACAAGTTGTCATAATTAGTCCTTTGATGAAAAGTTTCAAAAATTTACAAGTTTAGCCCATGAACTTTGTAAAAGTGTCAAAAATAGCCCCTGGGATTAAAATCTTTTGGAAAATTACAATTATGGTCCTTGAATTATGAAACTTTGGCAAAAATAATCATTGGGTGAAAAGTTTGGTGAAATTACAAGTTTGGTCCCTCAAGTTTCAAAGTTGGCAGAAATGGTCCCTAGAAATTCAAAAAAGTAGAAAAGTCAACATTAATCCATGTACTATTCATCATTGGCAAGAAAGGCCCCTGTGAGAACTTTGGGAAAGTCACAAGATCAGTTCCTCTAATTTTCAGAATTTACATCAATGGTCCTTGTGATAAATTACAAACCAAACGGCCCTTATTATTACTTAAACCCAACAAAACCCAAAATCTAAATCCAATCCAGTCCAAGCCCCTTTAATAAAACCCATTACCCCCTGGCCCTTTCTTTTGCTGGCCTAACTTCCATAAGCCCAAACTCCCTTTTGTTATAATAATTCCAACCCAAAAACACCTCCCCGTTCCCACCTTCACCACCTCCATCTCCCCAACTTGCAGACATGGTCCACATCCACCACCACCATCACATCCCACCGCCCAAACCACTACACCCCTCCCTTCACCTCAGCATTAAATGCTGCCACCCCCCAGTTGCTATAACAGTCTAATTTGGACTTATCCATTTTTGGCGCCAAATCCTTTTGAACGGCCAAGATCAATTCTCCTCATCCAATGGCTCAATATGTGTTGGGAAATGCTCAGAAGGACCCCACAAGACTCTAGAAGCCCTTATAAAAGAAGAAGGAAGCAAGGAAGGCAGTGTGTAGTTTTTTAGCATAACTTTCAAAATCGTTTTTATGTAATCTCTGTTTCTAGTATAAAATTTGGTCAAACAAATGTTGTAATCTCTTTCATTAATGTAATTTGAAGTTTAAGTAATATAAATTTCAAGGTTTCTATCCATTATCAGTTTATTCAAGTTTAAATTCCACAAATTTCATTTAGTTTGCTTAGTGTTAAATACTTGTTGCTTTGGACTTTTTAGGAACATATAAGCTCCCAGAAAGCTTCTAAAGGCTTTTAGTTACTTTAAAATTCAGTTTAGACTCAAAAATCAAAAATACAAAAAAAAATACAAAAAATCAGTGAAAAAATAAAAAAATTGCAGGTTGAAGATTGTAGATAGCTGGAGCATGGTGTATTTTGGATGGCCATGGGTTTAGTGGCTTGTGGAAGCCTATAGGGTTGGTACTTGGTCCTTGTTACTTGGTTCTCAGCTTGGATGCACTTTGTAAGCCTAAAATTCATTTTTGCTTTTCATTGTAGATCTGCTTCTTATTGCTTATATGTATGTTTCTGTGCTTATTTAGAGTTCCCATGTGAGATTGTTGTTTAAAATTACCTGTTAGTTTGCTAAAATCCATTGTTGCTTTGATTGTCACCTCAACTGCCATTCTTAGCATTGTAGTAATCTTACGTTTTTCTTTGCTAAGATTGTTGTTCATAAGTCAATTTCAGCTTAGTATATCATAATCTATGCTTATGTCTCAGTCTCATGGTCTCATTATCTCATTAGCTTCATAAATCAAAAATCAGTCAAGCTTTAAGGGGTGTTTGGATTTATAGATTTAGCTGAGTTATTGTGTTTTGCTGTGTTAAAAAGTTGTCTAAACATCTTCCTTAGGATCAATACAGTATAATAGAGGCAATAAATCAGTAGTCTATTAGTTAAAAAGTCAAAGTTGCTTTAAAATCTTTTAACTGCTTAACTGTGTGGATTTTTGATTAGCTTAATCATATAGGATCATTTATATTTAGGTATTATAGCTTAAATCAGTTCAGTGATAGCTTGTAACAACTTATTTAGTAATCTAGGACCCTCCAAATCTCAGATTAGTCAACTTAGGTAGAAAATCTCAAGAAGTCAAATTTCAACACTGTCAAAATGGCCAGTTTTTCTTGGTAATCTCTAGGGTGTAATATAGATTGGAAATACATAATTGTTGTTGTTTTGTGTTCTCTGGTAGGTTGTGTGTCTGATTCAAGAAGAATTTTGCATTTTAAACATCATTTACTTACAAAAGGTTGGCCTTGAACCTAGTCTGTGAAGCATTTACCTCCCCTGCTCACCCAGTTGACCCTTTTTTCTCAAGTCCACAATTTGCTCATTCCTTGACCATTTTATTTGATAATTGTTGATTTGGGAAGCCACTTGGGTTGTCTTGTTAGCTGCATATTTGGTTTAGCCTTAAGTGCTTGTTTGTTAGCTTATTTTGGCTTATCTATTTGCTCCATGGCCACTGTTCATTCTGTATGCAGTTAGTATGTACTAAGCTTGTTGATTTTGATTTCCACTTGATCATAGCCTGTTTGATTGTTGTTGTTAGTTGTTATAAGTTGTTTGTGATTGAATTTGACTGTGCTTGTGTTGATTTTTACCCTTGTGCTTATTGTGCTTATTCCAATCTCACCAATAGTCTAGCCAGGATTCACAGTGAGTTTCACAAGCTCATTGTGGGTTGGTTACTTGGAATTTTGCCTTGGAATTTGGATTCTTGGGAAGCCAGTGGTACTAGCTTCCTAGTTCCAGGGTCCTTTTTGGCTCAAGAGCTTTTGCCCTTAGCTTATTGTGGCCTGCAATCTAGCCCTTAAGCCTGTGTTTGGTCTGAGTGATATTGCATTTGCTTAAACTGCTTATTCTCATTATACAGTGTGTTTCATTGCATGTTTTAGATTCTTTTCAGTATATTTCACTTGTTTGTTTCCAAAATTACCCATGGTTCTCAGTCTATAGCTTATTCAGAGCTTTTTCTTGTCCAAAAGCCCCAAAATCCAGCTGTCAACAACATAAGTGTCCAAATTGCTTATTTTTAAGTTTCAAAAAGTTTGTTTTTGTAAAAGTTTCATATTTTCAGTATATAAACAGTTTCCAAAAAGAAATCTAAAAAATCATCACTTTTAATAAAGTGATAGCTTCTATTTAAGCCATTTGGCTTATTGTTCAGCTTTTTCAAAAAGAAATTTTCATTTTATATTTTTAATAATTTCCTGACATCTTGTAGTATTTATAAAAATTTTCTTAGATTTTTATCTGTTAATTTAGTATTTATAATAATTAATATTAGTTAAATTAGTTTTAATTGAAAAATCAAAAATAAAATCCTCTATTGTTTAATTTTAATCACTAGTACTTTTTTATATTTTTCCTAGGTTTATAATTCATTTAGTATTTTTAGAAAATATTTTTATAATTATTCTGTTCATTTTCTATTATTCTAAATTAAATTTGTTTAAATAGTTTTTAATTAGTAATTAAGTAAATAATTAATAAAATAGTGTAATAATAGTTTTTATAAACTTTTTATAATTTTTTTAAGGTTCCTGTATTAGATAATTAGTTTTATAAAATATTTCATAATTATCCAAGTCATTTTTAGTATTATTAGTAGTTTAAATTAGTTTAATTAGTTTAATTAATATAATTAGTAATTAATTAGTATTAAATCCACAAAAAGACAAAAATACATATTTTCAATTTTTATATTTCTTTTAAGTTATTTTAGATTTTTAGAAATTAATTTTGCAATTTTATAATTTAAATTTGTAGTATAACTCTTTTTAGATTACTTTAAATAGAATTTTTATTAACTTTTTAAATAGTTTTATTAAATAATTAGTATTTAAATATAAAGTAATAAACAAATAATTTTCTTTTTAATTTTCTTTTAATTTCAAGTTTTTAAAAGTTTCAATTTCACCCCCTGTAGTTTATTTTTGTGTAATTCCCACTTTTCCAGCACGCATTTACGTTTTTAGGATTAATTGTAATTCTGTGTTTGTTAATACTGTTTTATTATCATTCCAAGCAATCATTAGTGTAAAATCAAATCAAATCTTATCTGGTTACTATTCCCAAGTCACTCATTCCCAAAACGTTTTAAAACACAATTTCAATCTCGCTGGGACTTAACGACCCGGGGATACACTGTGCTTACACCGGATCATAAATTGATCACTTTCTCTCTCATAGCTTGACTTAGTTGACCAGAAACCCTTGGTTGACTTAGTTGACTATTTGGGAGAAGTTAGCAGCCTTTAGTACTTATTTTAGTACTTTCATTGATTCACCAAATGGGAAATATATTTGCTTCAGACATTCATTAACTTTTATGAACATAAGGATGCTACTTTTCATGTTTTTTTATTTATTATTTTTTTATGTATGCATGGTTCATTTATAACGTTACGATCTTTCTTTCTTTTCTTTACTCAACTGTTGAAAAAAATGCTTGTACATTATTTCAGTTGAGTTTCCACCATCCACGTAGATGCGATGTATGATGCTTCCACCTATGTCAGCCTTGATGACCAATGGGTCTTCTCCAGTGCAGTGTCTTGGTACGGGATCGTCGCCTGAGAATGCGATTTCGACCTCTTGTTGCAATGCTTCTGGTTTGTGACGTACAGGTTCTTGTTGCAAGTTAGTCATTAATATTTCGTTTGCTTCTTTATGCTCCCCGTCTTGTCGTTTCCATTCGATTTGATTTTTTCCTTGTCTGGTGGTGCAAGTGAATTTGGAGTTTGGTTGCTATTGTGGTTTGTTGCCCCTTTTGCCAGATGGCTCAGTTGACCACTTCTGACACACGCATCAATTTCCTTTCGTAAGTCGACACAATCCTTTGTGTCATGTCCATGATCGTTGTGAAAGTCACAATATTTAGTGCGATCTCTACGGTGTCCGGGTGTGAACATTCGCGACGGGGGTCTGAGAAATGCTTTTCCTTCCAATGTAGCATATATTTCAGCTGGTGATTTGATTTGGGGTGTAAAAGGAGGTTTGTGGCTGTTGGAACAGTCGTTAGGTCTTGTGTTGAGGCGAGAGGAAAACCTTTCCTTCTGTCTCCTCGAAGGATCTTTGTGGCTTACGCCATGCCTACTGTCACTACTGCTCCACTTAGAATATCAGTGTCAATTTTTTGTGTTTGCTTCATCGGTCCGTATTAAATTATGTGCCTGTGTGAACAGGTTTTCCATTGACGCGGGTGGTCATACAATGAGGTCTTTAAAGAATCCACCCAGGCATAATCCACTGATGAATGCTCCTGTCATCATCCCATCTAAGCGATCCGTCATATGTAATGTTTCTTTTTCGAACCTCCCCAGGTAATCTCTCAATGACTCGTCCGAGCATTGTCGAATCCCGAGTATTTCGGCCTGAGTTTTTTGGAATCTTCTTTGTTGTAGGAAGTTAGCACGAAATTTGTCTCTTAGCACATGGAAACTGTTTATGCTTCTTGGTGATAAGTTATCGTACCAAAACCTGGCCGCCCTGCATACGGTTATGTGAAAGAAACGACACCACGCCGGCTCCAGGAGTTTATGGACGTTCATGGTACCCATGAATATCGTGAGATGATCATCTGGGTCTGACATACCATCGTATGTCCTCAAGTTCGTGGGAACCTTGAGCCCATCTGGCATGCCATAATCTCTGATCCTTGCCGTGAAAGGAGATGCTACCAAATCACGTACATTCTTCTCGGTTTCTTTAAATGTGAATGGTTCATTGTAGAAATCAGAGTTGGTTGCAAGATTTTGCTTAGGTAAACAATTCGAGTTATCGGTCAGAGTTCTACTCTTCTTAGATGGTTTACCTGAGAGGGCGATTTCTTCTGGCACTTGTTGAGTAATCCTTTCGGGTAAGCCTTCCGGGTTCATTTGCCATGCCTCGATGACAGGAAGGTCATCGTTGTTGAAGTGTGACATAGGGTTAGCTTCTTTCCTTTTTGAAGAAAATGCCGAATACATAGCGTTGATCTACTCAAAATTTTGGACCACAAACTGTATTAATGGGTCCCCGGAAGGTTCTTCAGAGGCATTTTCGGGAGTATGGTCGGGTGTATGATTTTTGGTAGTAGGATGAGAAATGTTTATGCCTGTTGGCGGTTCCTTAGGGTCAGACCCACTGGGTTCTTCACCAAGAATATCAGTCGGTATGATGAAAGGGTTTTCTTCCGTCATAATATACTAGCTTAGAGAGTTAGTGGGAATTATGTTCGGGTCCCATGGATGGCGCCAAATGATGATACACAAATTCACAGGCTTCTACATATGGTTGTCACTTCCAAATGCTCGACCTGTTTATCTGTATCAATCAATGAGAGAAAGATAGCGTAGGAATAATACGGGACTTACTCCTCGTATTAAACTCCGACGCTCAAGTCAGATGGCGTAATTATCATTACGAAATATATATGAATGTCAAGTATAGAGAGAGAGGTATGTAAATATACTTATGTTATTTGTGTTGCTGTGTGTACTACAACAAAACTGGGCTAATGCAACGGTAGAAATCCCTTGCAATTCCGTTCCAACTGGTCATTTGCAATGGATTTGCAACCAATCTCTACCGTTGCAAAAAGGCTCCATGCAAATTTCAATTGCAACCGATTTGCAACGACCAAAATATAACTGCAACAGAAGAAACTCTGATAGAAATTTGTACATTTGCAACGGAGACTATGAACAACGGATTTGCAACGAATACATTTCCAACGATATAAATTTGCAACGGTAATAATTTTGGGACCCGTGATAGCAGTTGCAACGCATTTACAAGTTTTTTGCAACGAATAAATCTGTAGCAACATAACAACCATTTTTCTAGTATTCTATGATACCAAAAAAAAAAAAAAAAAAAAAAAAAATGCTAATAAAGCAACAATCAATAATTATTCAAGTATCATGTATCATATTACCAACTCTAACTAAAAAGTATCATTTACAATAATATGCGTGAGACGATGGCTGCCACATAAATCGTGCCCACATCTAGGCATGTTTTGCATCCGTTTCTTGCTTCATTTCTTCCTCCTATGTCAAACACTTGCGAAGCTTTTCTTCTTACTGCTTACTCACATCTTCTCTAGCTTGCTCAAAGCTCTTGATCACTTTCAGACTTCATTTCTTTCTCCAAATCATATAATGTTGGCAGGGATGACATTTTCTCGTTAGAAAGATCCCTATATTAACTCGTATACAAACACCATTTGATTATAATTTATCACAACAGATATTACCCTTTCAATAGCTCTTTACATAAATTACAGAGCATAATTTATCCAAACAATGTACAATCATTAACAGGGGTGTGCAAGCCTCAAACATCATATAAGCATTCATAGTTTCTACCTCTAGATAAAGAGTAACTAAGATCACAAAGATGACATACCAAGTTGCTAGGCTCACTGTCATGTTGTTCCCTCTTCACACATCCAGCAAAGAGCATGTATAAAATATCAGGGTTGCTAGACATACTACAAAATAAAAGATCAAACAATTAATTAATTAGTATGAAGAAATGAAAAATATCAAAGGCATTATGGATATGTTTTGATAACATCATCAAAGTACCAGATAAGTAACCCATTGCATCCATATCTCTGTACTTGGAATAAAACATACGTATATCTAATTCCAAATTAATTAAGATAGAAAATTCTAGACTTAAGAAAATATATTCCAAATCAGCCTTTAGTCAAAACCGGATCCAAACAGCCAAAATCGGTAGGTAAATGTTGAAAGTACCACTAAACACACTCAATATAACACCTATTAAACACCTCTTTATGAACCCTAAATAAAATTACTTCAATTAGAACAAAATAGCTAAAATCTCAACATACAATTATATATAACACACGTTTATATGCAGTACTCTTTACACACTAAAGTTGAAAGATGAAAGAACAATTCACTCTATTGAGAGACAATTACCTATTATGGCCGGGATTAAAGACCCACAGAAAAGAGATGAGAGTGAAGAGCGAGACAGTGGTGGAAATCAGTACGATGAGTGTGGGAGCCGGGTGGTGGTAGATATGGTGGCTAGCGGTGGTTCATCTCTTGGATCTGTATTTGGGGTAAAGAAGGTCGATTAGGTCTGGTGTGTCAGTGTGTGAAAGTGTGTTGGTAGGCTATTGATTTAGGGCAAAAAGAAAAAGAGTTGGGGAAAGATGGGCGGGAACTTTTGGGATGGAGGGATATGAAATATTTGGGTGAAAATCAAATTTTGGGATTGGAGGGAACTTCCTTGTCAATAAATTTGTTTCTTAAGCTAAAAAAACAAACACGGATAATTATAATTACTTTTTTTTTTTTGGTAATCATAGTTTCTAATTTTTTTGGCAAACAAATCCATCGGGGTTTAACCAATGTTATAAATAACGCGAGTCTTGGCGTTGCGGTATACCCAAGCCTTACGCCTTATCAACCAAGGCGAAGCTTTTTCGTTTTTAAGCATAGCATAAGGCGACACAAAATATAAAAATATTTATATATTTATATCGAATTTACAAAAAACGTTGTACATAATAAGGTCAATAAACTATCCTTACATGTAATATTCTTCCTTTTTAATTTTTTTTTTTTTTTTTTTTTTTTTTTTTTTCAGAGTTGAATCAAAAGAACTCGTCATGCCTCATGTCTTAGCGTGCCTTATCGCGCCTTATCCTGCCTCATCTCACGCCACGCCTAGAGTCGACGCCTCAGTTTATTTTGTACCGTAGAGGTCACGCCTCATGCCTTAGCGGCGCCTTGGCTTCGCCATGGCGTGCCTTGAACCATATTTTTAACTCACCACCACACATATTCAAACGAGGTAAGACCTTCTCTTTTCAGTATGTGCCTCTCCAGATGTAGTCGTCGTTCTACCACTTCGATGTGCGTCTGATTGCTTCAACTATATCATCCTCCAACAACTCTGACATAAGGGTAGACAACACACACAACCTTTAATGTTGTCAAAAGAAAGTGCATTTTCTTCTGCCTCCGTCTAAAATCATGTCATTCAAACTTATGGAATTTCCCAAAGTTAGCAGTCATCTCTTTCACAGTATTTCCTCCAACCATGATGATCACATAATACTTTATTCGTTTGTTAGGAAAGTAGAGTAGGGTGTGATGATAATATTTGATATCTTGCTTTAATCATGTAATTCTTGTTTTCTTGATGGATGAACAACATTTGGTGCAATATAGATCGTCAAATCACCCCTAAAGATTTTATCCAAAAACATAATGGCCTCATGATGATATGCATTGTTCGTGAGAAAGAAGAGTCACCGCTTGAGTGGATTAGAGGGAAACCCAATATATGATGTGTTATATCGGGTTTTAAATATATAAAGAAGGAACTAACATACTTCTTATTACACAACCAGATAATGCACCGTATCGTTTATATGAGGATTAGAAAATCATATTAGCGCAATGCTATCTTATACCCTAATCCCAATGGTATTTGTATTTATAGGGATAACTTAGGCTTATGGTCAGACACCCGCTTCGAATCGCGAATATCGTCGTGGCGTGAACATGATTTTAATATCATTTTTCACATAGCATTTTACTAGAGATCGTTTTTGTCTACGTATCATGCTCGTGATATCGAATCATGCTTGAAATATCATATCTCCCATATGTCTTGTAGTACGGATTCGACACTAATAGGAGAGAGTAACTTTTGACCATGGTAACTATTAGGAAATATAACTCGTATGAGTTGTTACTAACTTACGTTCTCAATATAACCTAAGGGTTTAAGATAGCCTAATATTCAAAAGTTACTCGAGCTCTTTTCGTTGCAAGCTTGACTCCATCGCAAGCTAAACTTCATTTTAACGTGATTAGGAATGAATACACCTACTAAACCATTACAACCAATTAGACACATCACAACCAAATGACCAATTATGAAAAATATCAACTCAGTTCTACTTAAGAAAGCTTTATACCGTAACACAACATGAACAACCTGTTGAAGCTTATCCATATATAATGAAGGTATCTTGGATTTCTAGAGACATTTATAATTATGACCGTTATAGAATCTCCACACGTCATGTTGTAGTCGGTGTACACATGAACTCAACGAACAAAGAGCGTGCACTTGTTAGGATTAGGGATACATAATCATGGGGCAAAGACCAGACCAACAACAATTGATATTCAGAACAGGTACAGAAGATCAGAATATGGGGCAAAATCTTCTATTTTATTTATGAAGTGAAGTCTAAGGTTACAAGTTCTGTGTTTAATCCTATATATAATCCTATATATAACTAAACAACCGACATACAAAACCGACTTATAAGTTTCATGATATTTCTTAGGCTACTAACAAAATGACCAAAATACCCTTACTACTAATATTACCAAAGTGCCCTTAGGAGGTGAAGTCACAATATCTAACAATCTCCACCTTGAGTTCAACTCCTAAGTAACACCATATCTCCAATTTTGAGCAAATCCAAAAGAGTTGCGAAACTTGCTCATAGGAACTGATGGTTGTAATGAAGCTTTTCAACTTGCAACCAAATTTCCAATGGTGAAAACATAAGGATCTTCTAGCATCAAGATCCTCAACATATCCAAATCTGAGTAGCAGGCAACCAAATATTCACGTTCGCCACCGTAAATGAGGCCAACATCACAGGTCGTGAGTTAAACTCCTCCACCTGCTTCAAATCAAATTCAAAGTTCCAAAGGCTAGAGATACTAGCCAATTTCAAATCAAACGATCGATCCCAAAAGCTATCCGAAACAAAATCGATCCAAAGCAAATGCCGATATCTTCAAAACGAACAATAACATGTTAGCCGACAAATTCCAAACGGCTAACCGAGCAAACAAATCGGCTCAAACGATCTTCGCCAGTGAAAATCAAATTCAGGCAACAAACTTCAAAGCCTGACAAACGAAGACCCAAATTTCCAAAATGACAAATTCCAAATGATCGAACAAAATTCAAACGACCTGATTATAACCAAGTCTTCAAACACCAAATCGATCTTCAAATTTCAAATACCAAATTCAAATTCTAACGACCCACTTATTGATAAGTATTACGGTCCAACTTCAAACTTATTATCCGTATCAAACAAGCTAATATATAACTTGACGAATGAGCCCTTAATAATTCAAACGCTCCAAATATGATATGGATAATAATACCAATGACCAACTTATCCAATAAGAATTACAGTCTAAATACGAACAAATTCCATGGCAAATACCAAAGCAAATCAAAAATACTGACCGAGCCTTCAAACCTACGATATCCATTTTCCAAAACAATCCCTACCAATTCCATTAAGGCGACATCAAAACCTTAAATTCAAAACTCAAATGCAAGCCCACTCTCCACCAAAAACAAATTACCAAAAGACCCAAAACTAATTATGTCAGATGCAAACACCATAGAGGCACAGACCTCGAGCAGAATATATCCCATTAAACTTCTCAACGACACTAAGAGATGATGTTTGCGAAGACATAACTATTCAAACCAGGTTTTACTTCAAAACAATTGTTGCTGATGTTTATCAAAGAAACCCACAAAAGACAAAACCCATATGCAAATCCAATAAGTAATCGATCCAAAAGACCAGAGATTAGACAATCTCTACACAAACCATTGATTCAACAAACAAAATTCTAACTATCCCTAATCCCAATCAATAAACACCTTCAACATATCAAGCGGGCACAAGCAAAACCAATTGAACAATAACAAAACAACAAACCTGATATCTCCAAAAATCAGTCAACTGCAACCACCAAAACACAAAATCAAATTCAAACCTCATGTCTTCAACTAATCGAATCAGCACATACCAAACACAAACGAAAATCAAATGATTTCAAGAAATTAATTCTTGAAATCAACCAAAAGCTGTTGTCGATCAGAAACCCAAAAACTGTTGCAGCTTGCTTGAATCGATCGAGTGGCTCTTGATACCAATTTGTTAGGATTAGGGATACATAATCATGGGGCAAAGACCAGACCAACAACAATTGATATTCAGAACAGGTACAAAAGATCAGAATATGGGGCAAAATCTTCTATTTTATTTATGAAGTGAAGTCTAAGGTTACAAGTTCTGTGTTTAATCCTATATATAATCCTATATATAACTAAACAACCGACATACAAAACCGACTTATAAGTTTCATGATATTTCTTAGGCTACTAACAAAATGACCAAAATACCCTTACTACTAATATTACCAAAGTGCCCTTAGGAGGTGAAGTCACAATATCTAACAGCACTACAAAGTACATCATAAGGATTTCTTATTGGTGTGCTAGACCGAATATGCGACAATAATGTTTTTGTAATGGATGATCACGGTCGGTGCAACTAAACCATCATATCACCGTTTAAGGTTCTATCCAAAATAGCCCCCATGATGACTAAATATGCTTGTTCATAAGAACAAAGAGTCATCTTCATATTTTACACACTATATACACACACTTATTTAGTCTATTTGATCATTACCCCTTTTACGAGGATCATTGATCTTTTTACCCCTGCTACGACAATTATGTTTTTCCTTGCTATTCCTTTCAAATGTAGATTTTTGCAACAGAATTGCAACAGAAAATAAGCGATAATTTGTTTTAGAAGTTTTCTGTTGCTATTGTGTTGCAAATATTGAAAATTTGCAACCGAATTGCAACGGAAAACAAATTATTATTTCTTTTAGATTTAAATTTTGTCCTTGGCTGCTATTTTGTTGCAAATTATGAATAATTGCATCGGAATTGCAACGGAAAATAAATTATAGTTTCATTTAGATTTATATTTTTGTCTTCCGTTGCTTTTCCGTTGGAAATTTATATAATTTGCAATGCATTTGCAATGGAAAAAATAAAAATAAATGTAAAAGAAATAAGTTTCTATTTTGCAATGGATTTGCAACCATTTTTTTTGTCGATGCTATTCGGTTGGTAATTCGTTGCATTACGATTGCAAATTTGCAACGGAAATCTACCCTTGCAAATTTTCGTTGCATTATCCTGGTTGGTGTAGTTTTTGTAAGCTTACTAACGCCTCTATTTATAGTGGGAGAAATCGAATATCAATTGAATAATATCATATCAGAAATTGAATAATCTCGGAGTAGATAAGGAATATATTCCTTTTGCACATATTCTCCTGGGCCACTTATTTGATATTCATCTGATTTCATTTTCACAACTTGTGCTATTTCCTTATCCATGTGGTGCTTTTGGTCCCACTTCTTTTGCTTAATATTTAATATCTACTCTTTTATATCCGATAGTTCCATTTGATTTGCAAATATGTTGACACATGTCATATGGCTACTCATCAATAGCCTTACTTCGAACTTTTGTTTCACATGCCTCCTCCATGTTGGACACATATTATCACCTGCAAGTTTTGCTGTTTCTAAGTTTTTATGAACACGACAAGCAGCCGAAAGACCGCCATATTCTTGCACCAACAGTAAATGGCAAGTTAATAGAAAAAAACCAAAGCTTTGTTTAAGCAGCCCTGTTCGACAATAAAGATCAACCATACATGAGTAACGTTCGGATGTTGAATCAATACGATGATATTTTACCTTCAACGACTTACCAGCATGAGTATATGAAGTAATCACACCAATACACTTATATCCTCCATCCCCAAAATCTGTTCTTGGGTTTCTTTAAATATTTCAAAAGCTAAATTAACACCCAGTCCACCAGCTGATGAACGTCTTATTTAAAAATACAATCAGCTAAATCAATTGTCGCAAATTTTAGTAAAGTTGCACTAAACGTACATTGGAGAGGGATTATGTGTCCCCTTCGCATCGCCCAAAAGAATAGGGTCGTGGGTGGCACCAGGAAAAAAGTTAGGAAACAAAGAGTGGCAATGTAAAAAACTAGAGACTATGCTGCATATATAACAGGCGCTGATGGCTTCATTGTTATTTCTATGCTGCATATATAACAGAGTCGCAAATACTCGAGCCCATTTGCGATTTCATAACACGAGTGTAAGCCACAAGCAGCAAGCAATGAACCCCACACACCATCATCAGGTTCCAAAGGCTTCTTCTTTACCAGTTTCTTTGCTTTATCAGTCTCGCCCGATTTCCCAATAGATCCACTATGCAACTATAGTGTTTCCTCTCACCTTGAATTCCAAATTGTACTCCAATTCAATAAAAAAGCCTATAGCCCTCACACAAGCTGACAGTAAATCAATGTAACTTACATGATTGTTTTGACTCCACTTTCAGTCATTTCATCAAACTCACATAATGCTCTCTTTGCCAATCCATTAGGTATTCTACTTTCCTAGATTTCTAAATGTAAAATTCAGTTTCAATGTCACCACATTTGTATGTATGTCAACAAAACTACTTCATAACTTGAACCAAAATAAATGCACAAATACAATTGGTTCCCAAGGATAAATATAGAGCAACCTGCCAAAGCGTCTAAAAGAGTAGAAAAAGTAAAATGTATATGATGGGTTCCTGATTTGAGCATCAAGATGAATAATGCTAGCTACAGCTTCGGTGTAGTTCTCATATTGCACACACCGTTTTATAAATGGGTATATGCACGCATCAAGGCTAACCACAAACACATTGTGATATGTCTAAGCGAACTAAAAGACCATGAACCTGCGGACCAAGACATCAAACGTGTTCAAAAACCCACTAATCAGAGTCAAAAAGTAACCATGCATGTCAGGACTTTCACCAGCTCGTTTCATTCGCAAGAAACTCAAAAGACAGACCATCTAAAATGGCAGACAGTCTTGGCTTTTAAATGCAAAAAAACAATTTTTAAGCGTGTTTTGGTTTGTATCATCAGTAACCAAAAAATAAATGCCGACCCAACTACTTCTGTGATATATACCTGTCGTTTAGTACTTCGATTAGCCTATTGTGCACACGCAAACGATCTCCGTTTTGCATTTGCATTTATAAAACACTAGCCTTATTTCTTTGGGTATAAGATACATTTTCAGATAATTATCCCAAGATATTATTAAGCTTTATTTGACCTGCAGTTCACTTGATTAATTGTATGGACAAACCAGATTTCTATCATAATGTGGAGTATATTGTATGCAAAGATAATCATATGTATTAAAATGAGTACCTCAAAAAATAGGTTAAAAAAATTAAGGTGTTAAATCTTTTATTGTACCTATTTCGGATAATGTCATAGATTTGAAAATTACAATGCTCACAAGTCACCAACTAAAATAGTAAAATGTGAAAGTGGCATTTCGTCTATTTTGCACGTTTTCGTCCGTTTTTACACGTTTTTGACAGTGTCCAAGTGGCATTTCGCAACATCGATAGCTTTGCATGCTCATTTAACTGGGCCAACAAAGGAATCAATGCACCTAGTGCAAGTACAAGGTCACGACATTTAGAGGAATCACCAGCAACATTCCCTAGCGCGCCCACACAGCCTACACATACAGAAAGATATGTGACATTAAACTCCTCACGGATACCGAAATGGAAGAGAGAGTAAATGGAATAAAACAAAAGAAAACATCCTATATAAGAATATACCTGCTCCCCGACTTCATCACTGGGAGATGCAAGAAGTTTCACAAATATCTCCACAGCACCATGATCGATCACCACCTTTGTGTGTTCTGATGTCCCCGAAGCAACATTAGTCAATGCCCAAGCAGCCTCAAACTACAACGCTTGGAAATATTTATTAGCGATATAGCATACAAAATATAAAACGTACTATTGTGTTTATTTATCTAATATTGTTCTGTTTCACCTGTAGTTGCGGAAAATCCTCTCTCATAAGGAACTCAACAAATCGGGGAACAACACCAGATTGAATAACTTCTTCAATGGTAGGGCTACTTTCTGGTTATAAAAGAGGTAATTGAATTAGCTATGAAAAAAGAAAAGCACGTTGAGATAAAAATACCGGTGGCATTACCTATTGTTAATAGTTTACGAAAATTAGTAGTAGCCTCAAGCTGCAGACTGTTATCTTGAGACCAAACTCCTGCAACCATTGCAGGAAGATTTTCCAACTGCAATCAGCACAATCATAGTAAAAGTTAAAACTTACAGCAATAATTCATGAGGTTTGCTGTTAACCTAGAAAAGTACAACCACTATGTTTCTTCACAAGCCAACTAAGGTAATACAGTAATATGACGGATTCCCAAAACTCAACATTTGAAACTAAATCATTTTCCAAACAAATCACACAAAAATTATACAAAAATGCCCATCCATAACTTCAAGAGATAACCTAGGTAATCATATACAGATATCCAAACATCATTAAAAAAAAATAATCAATCTTAAGTCCCTAATTCCTAAAACCAAAATAAACAGAAACAATAGCAACTTATAAAACGTGACGAATCAAAGTAGCAAACTACTAGGTTCAGCCAACAAAACTGTTAACAGAACAAACCATGTCTTCTTAGATAACTATATGTTCTTCAGGATAAACCCAAATGATCAGTGTGTTATCCCTTGTGGTTAGATATAAATCATTTAAAACTTTTGCAACTGTGTTACATTAGTTTGCTAAGGAGCATGAATTGCTATACATTATAGTATATGACCATGGCCATCTAAATTACAGGTTGACGCGTCAATATAAATTGTTCTCTCTATGTTGTTAAACCTTGTAGCAAATCTAACCTCTATACACGCCAAGCTATCCACCTACCTCGCTTATTTCCAAAAACAATTTATAACTCTCCTGATTGCTTTAGTCGATTAACCTACAATTCGCAAACAAACACGACACCCTAACTCTAACTCAAAGCAACGAATGCAATTATGTGACACATGCCGTCTCGTTGAATATAATGCAGCTACTATAACAAATCCACAAACTAAACTAATCATTCATATTCCTTACAAATCCTAAAAACCGCAAACCCTAACCCTAACAATATTCAATAAATATTTCGTAATCAATCAACAACAACTATATAAACATCAAATAATAACACAATCAATCGACCTTCGTATCGAAAGCATGCATAGCAAACTGAGTACCACCACCAGCAACCACTTCGCGTCTCTTCTTTTGCAAATTCTCTTCTCGTTTATTCTTACGAATCTCCACCATATTTTCCTCTCTTTTTTGCCGACCGTCTACGGCCGGTTTGTACCCGTTACGCCGCGCCCCCGCCCTCGCATTAGGTCGAAGAGACATGGTTGATGTTAGTGGTGCACGATAGCAAAGGCTAGGGTTTTGATTTTGTGTGATTTGGTGTTTGGTTAGCGGAATTGATCGTAATATCGTAATATCGAGTTCTACTTCATCTCGTTTATTATTATTCATGCCTTGAATTACGTCGCTTAATCCGTTATAAAAGCTTAACTTGTATTCACATAATCTTATTTATGTTGTAAACTAAAGGAAAACACTGTTCACAGGAGTTTTGCCATCAATTCGACTCTTTAGAATATGCTTCAGGGTTGCAGAATGGTTTTGTGAATGTTTGAAAAGCAATAAAACAGTAACGGGTAAATAATGAGATTGACACTGAATAAATTTTATAGATAAAGATTGTTGTTGTGGTTTCCACAGATCGAAAACTCACAATTTATAGAACCCTAAGTGATACAACGTTCCACTGAAACGTTGTGATGTTTAACATAAACGGTTACTAACTAAATAATAACTGTCAACTTATGGGCTTGTTTGGGTTAACACATTCTGACCCATAAGTAGACTTTCTAACTTGACCCAAACACTAAATAACAATACGAATTACATATTTACACATAACTAGAGTCTGTAAACATAAGATAAATAAATGAACTTTGATCTAACAACATTACAAGGGCTAACAATTTCCCCCCTAATGTTTTAGCATCAAATTCCTTCTTTGAAATCCGTTTGCTGTGTTCTTCATGTGATGACTTCAAAGTCATTGCTTCCATGGTTGCTGCTATCATGTTCTTCTTCATCCACATCTTCAAGCTCAACACCAAAATGGTCCTGATTTGACTCTAATGCTCCATCCTTCACCCTTGTGTCCTTCTGGCCTTGCAGGTCCATGGCCAAACAACTCTTGCTTGCTTCTCCTACTTCATACGACTTTTCAACCCAAGGCACACTAGCAGTTTCATAGTAGATTACAACTAGATCAATAAAAGTTCTGTAACAGTTTCTAACTGTCTCACCATCTTTGATATCCAAGCCCTGCAATTGTGCTATAGTTCCCCATTTGTCACCCATGGTGACTGAGAAATAGCCTCCTAAACTCTCAACAACTTTCAATAGGCACAACAGATTCACTTCTACATCCTTGACAACAGGTGGTATTGGATCAAGTGCATCATAGTTTAAATGCACAATGTAAAACCATCTCAACATATCTACAAATCTCTTGTTGAACACTTCCCAGTTTTTGTACAACAAGTTATCCTTTTTCAACAGATTCATGAATGAAAGAAACCTAGAGAAGGAATTAACCTTTAAAGCATATAAGGTTCCATTGTAACTAATGTACTCATCATCCATGTAATCTTGTGTCACATCTTTGTTCCAATCTAAGTCTTCTATACCTTTAACTAAAGAACATTCATCTCCTGGATCTATTGATTCAAAATACTTCTGCATATACTTATTGTGTTCATCCACAACTTCTCTTGGCCCAACTTTTTCTGTTTCACTTACACATGGTAATTGCATGCTTGTTTCCTCATCATAATACATATGGTAAATGCTACATCTCGTATCTTTGATTTTCACAGAAAACCCTTGTTTCTCAAGCAATTCAAGGCTAAGTATATTTAAGGAAACCTCAGGGGTGTATTGTACTTGTCTAACAACTAGATCACCAAAATCTGTCTTAATAGTTGCAGTACCAATTCCATATGAGAAAATAAACTTACATTCATATTCCTCCTTGTCTATCATCTTAAATTTGTAATTCACATCATTAAATAAGACTCTCCTAGGGCACATATGGAATTTGTACTTTTTGCTTACATACCAGATATCGTTCCAATTCTCTTTGTCAGTACCTTGGACTGTATAATCACCAAAGACATGTACCTTTTCAGGATACATTATTTCTTGATCAATGATTTGTCTTGTGATGTCCATCTCATGTTGTGATTCGACCCCTGCCAACTTCTTTCTTTTTTCACACGCCCAAAAAGCGTGTCCCTTAGTCTTGCATATATAACATTTTGACCTTTTATCTCTTGCAGTCACCTTTGCTTTTCCTTTTGATACTTCTTCCATCTTCTTTGCATTGTATGCTTCGTTATCTAAAATGGTTTGTGCCAATAACTCTTTTGCTTTAGGGGATATACTCTTTTTTGTTCTTATATTCCACTGATACAATCGTTTGGGTGTTTCTCTCAAGAGATAACACCCACTTTGGAAACCTGAGTGTGGTTTGAATGATGGCTGTTCCCATGGATTAGAGCCTAGGCTCTGATACCAATTGTTTACAGGAGTTTTGCCATCAATTCGACTCTTTAGAATATGCTTCATGGTTGCAGAATGGTTTTGTGAATGTTTGAAAAGCAATAAAACAGTAACGGGTAAATAATGAGATTGACACTGAATAAATTTTGTAGATAAAGATTGTTGTTGTGGTTTCCACATATCGAAAACTCACAATTTATAGAACCCTAAGTGATACAACGTTTCACTGAAACGTTGTGATGTTTAACATAAACGGTTACTAACTAAATAATAACTGTCAACTTATGGGCTTGTTTGGGTTAACACATTCTGACCCATAAGCAGACTTTCTAACTTGACCCAAACACTAAATAACAATACGAATTACATATTTAGNCGTTTCACTAAAACGTTGTGATGTTTAACATAAACGGTTACTAACTAAATAATAACTGTCAACTTATGGGCTTGTTTGGGTTAACACATTCTGACCCATAAGCAGACTTTCTAACTTGACCCAAACACTAAATAACAATACGAATTACATATTTACCAGTGTTGCAAAACAAGGCCTACAAGGCCGATTAATCGCCGATTAGGTGCTACAAGGTCACCAACCTTGCCGATTTTTGTAAATCGGTCAAACAACTTGGTCAACCGTGGTCAACGACGGTTAATGACGGTCAATGGTGGTCAAGCTTGTCCGAAACCCTCAAACCTTGCTAGAAAATCCCAAAACTCGCCGTAAAATTGTTTAATAAGTTATACTTGTTGTTTATATCTATTTCAAGATGCTTTTTTAAGAAAAATCGTGCCAGTAATACCTAAATTTTGCCGGAAATACCTAAAACTTGCTGGAAATACAGAAAACTTGTCGAAAAGGCCAATCCGATTAATCACTGATTAATCCCGCCTAGACCGATTACAAGCTAAAGGGGGGTCGACCGCCCAAATACCGATTCACGATTTTTGCAACCTTGATATTTGCACATAACTAGAGTCTGTAAACATAAGATAAATAAATGAACTTTGATCTAACAACATTACAAGGGCTAACAAACACCATGGGTCTAATTTAATCACAGTTAGTGATGGTGAGTCGGAGTTTTACAAATCTTTATATCGCCTTATATATACATAGTAACGATCGTAATTGAGTTTGAGTGTCAAAGACTATATTATACGAGTAGTTAAAGTACAAGTGAAAATGGCTATTAGTCGATCTGTACGTAAACACAGAGCTGGAAGAAGATAAAATATTCATGGCTGGCCGGTTATTATAAATCTTTATATATTGGTCCTTATACTTCTAATCTTGTTACTAAAATAAAATTACTTATTTTATCAAATTTACCTTGATGAGCCAAAATCCTTTCAAAACAAGTCCAACTTATATTTTTCCTTTTATTGATCTCGGGAAAAATTTTATTTTTGAAGGCACTAATTAATAAACGATCGAACCCCTCAAATTCTTTTATAAAGATATATGTCGTTACCTTCTTTTGAAACGAGTAAGCTACCATGAGAACACTTTTTTATTTTTCTTAGAAAACTAAATACCATAGCGAAATCATTTTATAAATGAACATTATTATAAAAATATCTATATCTGATTATAAGAAGAAAAATATGAAAGAACACTTAATTGGGCCATGCAACGTATATTAGAAAACTATATTAGAACACGTTTATATAATTGTTTATTAAATAATCAAATGTAATAACAGTCGTCGGAAAATTATTTGTAGATTGGTTGAAGGAGCAATAGGTTGATCATTACTATTGAGTGTGCGGTGATTTCTTAAGGTACGGATGTTCCTCTACGTTTCTCTTGATCGTTAATATTCCCACCACATTGGCCGAAGTTACTGTGCTGATTCATAATAGAAGGTTTGCGTGCTCTCGAAAGAGAACATATTCCCACCACAATAGCCGAAGTTACTGCGCTGGTTCATAGAGTTACAGAAGTTTTGCGTGCTCTCGAAGTTGACAATGATTCATTGAAGTGGCGAGATTTTTCTCGTCATATGGACATGTGTCCCACCACGATGATGTTAGCACTTCTTTGTTTATAAGATCTTTGAGATACACAAATAAATCTGGAATTTTATTACGATAATGAATACTTGTTGTTTTACAAAGACTTCGACCCTATATATACTAAACCAACCGGTACAATCCTTGATGAAACGTTGTGACTGGTTTTGGCCGGTTATAAACTTTTACAATGACCCATTATACCCCTAATCTATTTACAATGACACAATACTTACTAAACTTTACTTTAACTAATGACACTAAGGGTGTGTTTCTTTTTTCCATTAGCTAAGAGATTGGGTCCACTAATCATTTAATAGTATTTATTTTTTAAGTAGGGCCCACATATTTCTCTTAGTTTCTCTATATCCACAAGGCTAAAAATATTAACCTCTCCCCATTAAGAGGTTCTAATAGAGGTAGACCCCACATGATCCCTTAGCTAAAGAGAAAAAGAAACACCCCCTAAGACCCCTATACTTTATAACTAAACTATATTTGGTTTACACGTCCAATACTCCCTCCTAAACTAAATATAGTTTAAGTTAGGTCTTCATCCTTTCTTGATCCGTCTTCCTATCATAGCAGTGTTGGTTCATCATCCTCTTGGATCAAATTTGCCTCATGCTCCTTTTCCCACTTTGGACATTCGCTTTTGTAGTGTCCAAGTTCCTTGCACTTGTAGCATCTTATCTGACTTTTGTCTTGATCACCATCCCTTTTCTTCCATGGTTTCCAATTCTTGCCTCTGTCACGTTCAGTTCTTTCTTGACTTGAATTCACATGACCGCAATGTTCACATTTGTATTTTTTGGTCTTTTCATCTACATTGCTGAAAAGTAGGCTATTATACCCATCTTCTTCCTTAACTGCCTTTTTCGTCCGTTCTTCAAAGGCTTTCAATCTTCCAATGGCTTCTTGAAATGGCATAGTATTCAAGTCTGCAAACTGCTCTATTGCTGCGACTATCTGCATAAACTTTTCTGGCACTGAACTTAAGAGTTTTCGCACCATTCTTTTATCTTCCATTGTATGCCCCAAATTGCTTGCTTGTGATGCAACTTCACTAATCTTCCCGGCATACACATCTAAAGACTCACCATCTTTCATCTTCAACTGTTCAAACTCTGATTCAAGGGTCTGAACACGCGCTTCTTTAACTCTGTCAACTCCAACATGTCGAATCTTCAACGCATCCCAAATCTCCTTTGCTGAATTAAGGTTAGCAACTTGCAATACCATACTTTCTGGAATTGCTTGATATAGCATTGCAATCGCTGAATTATCCTTCTTCTTATCGACCTCGGTTCCTTGCGTTGGTTCAATCACTTCCCAAATTCCATGGACATTAAATATCGCCCTAATCTTGACAGCCCAAATCGTATAGTTTGTAGAGTTTAACATTGGATACTGGAAATTCATTGCTGTCTCATTTACGGTTATGATTTCCTTATTCTTATCATTCGATCCACCACCTGTCATCTTCCTTTTCCTTTTTCCTTTTCCAATCTTAATCTAAACCAAACGTACCTAATACCTACAGTGCCCTGGTTAACCAATGGTTTACCTACTGTATCTTCCAAGAATAGTACCCTAGTTCCTATTAACCAACTACTCTTAAATAACTGCAATTTCCTGTTTGTTTTAAACCTATTGCTTACTCCAAAACAACACCCTGATTACTTTCCCAAAAACCTCTTGTTTTTCCACCAATACAACGCTCCAAAAACAATCCCCTGGTCTTATCGTAACCTGTTATTTTCACCCAAGACAATCCCCTGATTTTTTCAAAACCTATTGTCCTAACACCAAAACAATAATCCTGTTCTTAAAACTATTGTATACTAACTTGAAACAATTCCCTGTTTTAAAAACTATTGCTTTCACACCCACTAAAACAATTCCCTGTTTTCGACTTGAAAACTATTGTTTTACAAATCCTAAGAATAATATTCTGTTTTTTCCGGTTGCAAGACAGATCCAAAAAAAACAATCGCTTCAATTTACTAAGAAACAATACCCTAGTTTTTCTGGTTATCTAACAAATCCAAACCACTATTCTTAACCTTTTCCTAATCGTAATAATTCTAAATTCCTACACTAAATAATCAATTCGAATTTGAAAAAGAACACTTATCTGACTGTTCGGTTCCGCAATACCCGATTCTGCCTTTGATTTCTTCGAACCACAAACCAGAATAACTATTTCCTTCTGTCTCGTTTTTCGAACAGCAGCAACAAGAGAATCGTACTTCTGTTTTTTTCAATCTTCGAACAAACACCAACCAAAAAAAAACAAACCGAATCAAACCCTCTTCTGTGTTCTCAGATCAGAGCAAGAACAGCCCCGAATCAAAAAACTTTTCCGTCTCTGTTTCTATACACGAATCAAAAAACAGCACCCTTGTGTTCGATCTTTCTTCTTTCTTCTGCCTCCCTCGAATCGATTGAACCGTAAGCTCTGATGCCAATTGTTAGCACTTCTATTGTTTATAAGAACGTTAAGATACACAAAATAAATGTGGAATTTTATTACGTATGAATACTGAATGTTTACAAGCGAATCCTGACCCTATATATATAAACCCAACCGACACAAACCTTAATGAAACGTTGTGACTGTTGTTTGACCCGTTATAAGTTTTCACTTTGACCCATTACACCCCTAATCTATTTACAATGACACAATACTTACTAAACTTTACTTTAACTAATGACACTAAGACCCCTATACTTTATAACTAAACTATATTTGGTTTACACGTCCAATACTCCCTCCTAAACTAAATATAGTTTAAGTAAGGTCTTCATCCTTTCTTGATCCGTCTTCCTTTCATAGCAGTGTTGGCTCATCATCCTCTTGGATCAAATTTGCCTCATGCTCCTTTTCCCACTTTGGACATTCGCTTTTGTAGTGTCCAAGTTCTTTGCACTTGTAGCATCTTATCTGACTTTTGTCTTGATCACCATCCTTTTTCTTCCATGGTTTCCAATTCTTGCCTTTGTCACGTTCAGTTCTTTCTTGACTTGAATTCACATGACCGCAATGTTCACATTTGTGTTTTTTGGTCTTTTCATCTACATTGCTGAAAAGTAGGCTATTATACCCATCTTCTTCCTTAACTGCCTTTTTCGTCCGTTCTTCAAAGGCTTTCAATCTTCCAATGGCTTCTTGAAATGGCATAGTATTCAAGTCTGCAAACTGCTCTATTGCTGCGACTATCTGCATAAACTTTTCTGGCACTGAACTTAAGAGTTTTCGCACCATTCTTTTATCTTCCATTGTATGCCCCAAATTGCTTGCTTGTGATGCAACTTCACTAATCTTCCCGGCATACACATCTAAAGACTCACCATCTTTCATCTTCAACTGTTCAAACTCTGATTCAAGGGTCTGAACACGCGCTTCTTTAACTCTGTCAACTCCAACATGTCGAATCTTCAACGCATCCCAAATCTCCTTTGCTGAATTAAGGTTAGCAACTTGCAATACCATACTTTCTGGAATTGCTTGATATAGCATTGCAATTGCCGAGTTATCCTTCTTCTTATCGACCTCGGTTCCTTGCGTTGGTTCAATCACTTCCCAAATTCCATGGACATTAAATATCGCCCTAATCTTTACAGCCCAAATCGTATAGTTTGTAGAGTTTAACATTGGATACTGGAAATTCATTGCTGTCTCCTTTACGGTTATGATTTCCTTATTCTTATCATTCGATCCACCACCTGCCATCTTCCTTTTCCTTTTTCCTTTTCCAATCTTAATCTAAACCAAACGTACCTAATACCTACAGTGCCCTGGTTAACCAACGGTTTACCTACTGTATCTTCCAAGAATAGTACCCTAGTTCCTATTAACCAACTACTCTTAAATAACCGCAATCTCCTGGTTTTAAACCTATTGCTTACTTCAAACAATACACTGATTTTTCAAGACCTATTGTTTACCAAAACAACACCCTGGTCTCTTTCTTAAAACCTATTGTTTACCAAAACAACACCCTGATTACTTTCCCAAAAACCTATTGTTTACCACCAAAACAATGCCCTGGTTTCTTTCCTAAAAACCTACGTGGTTTTATCGAAACCTATTGTTCTAATCACCAAATACAATCCCCTGGTCTTATCGTAACGTGTTATTTTTCACCCAAGACAATTCCCTGGTTTTTCAAAAACCTATTGTCCTAACAACACCAAAACAATAATCCTGTTCTTAAAACTATTGTATACTAACTCGAAACAATTCCCTGCTTTCCAACTTGAAAAACTATTGTTTTACAAACCAAAAAATAGTATTCTGTTTTTTTTCGGTTGCAAGACAGATCCAAAAAAAACAATCGCTTCAATTTACTAAGAAACAATACCCTAGTTTTTCTGGTTATCTAACAAATCCAAACCACTATTCTTAACCTTTTCCTAATCGTAATAATTCTAAATTCCTACACTAAATAATCAATTCGAATTTGAAAAAGAACACTTATCTCACTGTTCGGTTCCGCAATTCAAAATATGGTTTTCTTCTGTCTTTTTCGAACAGCAGCAACAATGGATCGGACTTCTGTTTTTTTTCAAAACTTCGAACAAACAACCACAAATCTTCTGCCTCCCTTGAATCGATTGAAACCGTAGGCTCTGATGCCAATTGTTAGCACTTCTTTGTTTATAAGATCTTTGAGATACACAAATAAATCTGGAATTTTATTACGATAATGAATACTTGTTGTTTTACAAAGACTTCGACCCTATATATACTAAACCAACCGGTACAATCCTTGATGAAACGTTGTGACTGGTTTTGGCCGGTTATAAACTTTTACAATGACCCATTATACCCCTAATCTATTTACAATGATACAATACTTACTAAACTTTACTTTAACTAATGACACTAAGACCCCTATACTTTATAACTAAACTATATTTGGTTTACATGTCCAATAGATGAACCATTCAATTGACTTAATGGATATGAGAGCCTTTGGAAAGATCGATCAGACTAAAGGTACTATATATGCATGGCTATAAGAATAGAAATGCCATAGATTCTTCATATACAGTATGAGTTGATAATATTATATTAAAATTTATAATATCAATATCAATATCAATACCAGTATATATACAAAAACTTTATATAGTATATAACTATATAGCAATGCCATGATGTATAGCCGCTAGAAAGACACCAAAAGGTATATAATTAGGCTTTAAAATAAGAGTATGTTTTAACATAAATTAGTAGGTGTATCGTTAATGTTTGTTTAAGTTGATGTTAAATCGTAATAATATAGTACTGATCAATGTTTTATAAAGCACACAATGTCGTCTTAGGAGGCTTTTCTTCTGGTTCTGTATAGCTTCCAGGTTGGCAAATGGATGCTTTTAGTTATACATGTTTAAAATATTATATAGAACCCGTTGTATATTAAATACTTTCTAATGCATGCACCTAATGCAGCGTAAGAGTGATGAAGTGTCCGGAGTAAGGGAAGGCGTAGAAAGGCTAAGCATTAAAGGTGAAGAAGCCTGGTAAACACGCTTTCTTTCATAGTTTCTGATTTGATAGAACTTCCTTTTGTTTACTTTATCTGCTCTTGACATATATAAACTAAAGTGATTAGGGAAGGACAATTGTGTCATCCATTGCATATCTGTTCATATTGGGTAAAATAAGCTGTTGAAGCGGCTTATTTATAAGTATTAATTTGATTTGAGAATAATTATTTCTTTACAATCATATTCAATCTAACACCGTCTTTATTTTATGAATGGATTTTATTGACATTTTGTAACAAATGATCTATTTATTTATTATTGCATTTGTCTTTTTAATAAGCAAATTCAAACACTTGTGTCTTAAACTTTATATTTAAGTTAGCATCTTAACACCTCATATTTTTAATATATACTTGGCAGAGAGTGTGTTTCGGATTGCTTGTATTTCTATTTGTTTGATTAAGTTCAAGGGTTTAGAGAAGAATAAGCAAATCCAAACACTTACGTCTTAATTCTGTTTTGGAATTCAAGTTTACCAACCAAAGCACTGAATCCAAATTATGTTTTCATCTGTTTTTGCAGATATGAAGGACGCAAAGATGTGGAAGCTTTTGCTGACTTTTTGGAGAATTTTTATCACCCGTGGTTTTGTTTAGTACTTTACCTCTCTACGACTGATATATTATGTTTTTATCCTTGAAACTGTTCGTACTTTACAAACTTATCTACAAAACTAATGCATTACAAAACCAATCCGTACGTAACCAACACAGTTGGATAAGTTATCTTACCTATGTGCCAATGCAGAACCTAGTCTTCACAAAGTCACAAAAATTGTCTTGCTTTATGAACTGAAAACTGGTTTCCTATTTTACAACTAACGTTACCATGATAATCAACGAAACAATGCTTTAAAGACGTCATACTGTCTTACACAATGTATTTAAATAAGATACGAAAACCCTCGTCGTATGCAAATTGACTGTGTTTGGTGGGTTTGTTTTACATGATAATGGTTTGCAGTAGATATATGTTTTCGATTTTACTCGCTAGATAGCTATATAACTAGTCTTTTAATCTAAGATTATTAGTATCTGTTAAAGTTTATTATTTTTGTTGGTGTGTGTTGCTGAAAGTTTTAAGTTTCATACATGTATTTAAAAATCATCCAAGTTAAATTATGAATACACTTGAAACTTCGTCTACTTGAATTTTATATCTTGTAAGTTCTCTCTAGTTAATTGATGACCATAAAGAAGATGAGACATAGCCTGTTTGGTAGACACTTTTTAGAGCTTTAAGCTTTTTATTTCAAAAATTAAGCTCCAACTTGCAAAAAGCTTTGTTTGGATGTGGTAGATGAAAGCTTTTATTACTAACAAATAGCTCTACAATTGAACGCTCATATGCAAAGCGTTTATAATTTTTCTTGAGCTGTTAATACTATAAGTTACCAAAATGCCCTCAAACAGTTTATGCTAATTGAGCAGCCATAGATGGAGCTTACCAAGTCTTCAACTTTTAGTCTTGGTTTTGGTTTAGCATTTGGGCCCATTAGCTTGCTTTTGACTTGTATCACACGTATTGAGGGGGAAAAGTATCACAAGATAGAAAATGATGTCAAATAACTACAAGTTTTAAAGACTTTTAAATCTTCTAACATCTAATTTGGGATAGTTCACTTTTCTTCATCATTTTCCACAAAACAGTACAAATTTATTTTGGATTTTTGAACAATGAAAAAATAGAACACAAATTTGGGACCATCTACTTACAGGACTTTGAAGTAGCTTTATGCAAAGAGTGTTCTGAAATGTATAACTAGATTATCATTATGTATTTAAACTAAAGTATAAAATAGTTCAATGATTTAATTGCGCCAAAGCATGTATTGTTAGTTACCAAATATATAAATATGAACCAAGCTGAGTATGTAAAAACTGGGCCGGTCCAATTTTCAAGTCAAACAACGTGAACTAATAACTTGTATGCAAACCTCAACCCTGTCCACAGCAAACACAAAACATAATCATTCATCTTGAATCTAAACAACTTATATTGACTTAAATAGTTAATAAAATGCAGCAGAAATTCAAATAGTTAATTTACCTATGCAGATTACTCTTGAAATTACATGCTTTTTATAAAAGGAAAACTTGTAAACTTAACGTTTCTAAAATTTGGTTGAGGTATTTCATCAAACATGTTGACATGTTGTGGTTCATGAGAAAACTAATCCAACCTATTTACATATTTGGGTCAAGTGGTATGAATAAAATTTTATCCATGAAGACATTACTTTAAGCTCATAATTGCGTCAAGTGGTATCAAGTATCACAAATTTTATCCATGAAGGCATTACTCCTCTGTACGACGTGAATCTCTTCTTTGATTTAGAGCTACAATTCTGAATTTTTAAAAGGCCCACTCGTTCCCATTTATTTTTTATCAAAAACCCAAATGATCTAAATTTTCTAAATAATTAACCAATCCAACCTATTTTTACATATTTGGGTCAATTTTACTTTCACAAGAGTTGCTGACCGTATTTATTTTCCATCAGCCTGATTTATTTGGGTCTATTTCTTTGGATTTACATTTACATTACAGAATAATTTCAGGACCAAAAGATATATTGAATAACTACAAATTGCAAAGACTTTGAGAGCCTTTGGTAGTCTAATGTGGACTACAAGTTAATTGTATGATTTTTTTTCCATGTGTTGTCTGCTCCACACAAATTTATATCCATCTAGTTCAATTCTTTGTTATCGACGTCTATATAAAGCTGCATAGAGGTATATGTGTTCATTATCATATCAATAAACATCAATACAATTTTATACAACATACATTATGAGAGAAAATACTTACTTTTACTTTATGCATACTCATGTTTTGTTTATCTTGTCACTTGTCTTTCTGTGGTTTAATACCACAACTGCAATTTCCTTTCGCGGCCAACATGTTACTGCAGCAGGAGGAGCTGATAATAAGTGCATCGATAAGGAAAGACAAGCTCTTCTTGATTTCAAAGATCACCTTCAAGGCCCATATGACAGGCTCTCTACATGGAGACACGAAGAAGATGATGATTGCTGTCAATGGGAAGGAGTCACGTGTGACATACATACAAGTCATGTCACAGAGCTTTCATTGAATGATCTTGAAGGTGAGATTACCATTTCGTTGCTTAACTTAAGCTACTTAAATCATCTTGATCTTTCTTTAAATTCTTTTCATGGAACCATTCCCGAGTTCATATGCTTGGTATGTGCTTAAACACATACCTTTCCTTGACCAAATTAAGACCAAAAAGACCAAAAACCCGCTAATAAATGCCAAATATATGTGTTTTTGAGCTTTTGTACATGCAGGTAAGAAAATATGAGAAAAAGGACAAAAACCGAGGCAAAAACCACAAAAACGAGCACGAGAATGGAAAGAGTTTACAAAGAGCCGAAGCCGGGGAAGAATTTACAAGTTTGAATCAAGATTATGCTAAAAAAGTCAAAGTCAACCCTTGGATTAAATTTCATTACAAAAATGGCCCTTGAATATATTTGCAATTTCAGTCCTTATCTTTTGCAAATCTAATCCTTTAACTTAAACCTTGGTTAAGTATTATTAATAATACTAACCAAATACAAATTGCAACTCCAAAGCCCCAATCCAGTCCATAATCCACAGGCCATTCTTTTTCACTTAACTCGGCCCACCTTCCTTCATAAACCCACAAGCCCACCCCTTTCTATAAAAAATATACCCTGTCTCCCTTTTTAACCCATGACCCGTACCCATAAACCCAGAATTAAAATAACTTAATAACCCGGTCAAACCTATAACCCATTCCCTCCCATTTTCACCGAATTACTATTCACCTTCCCTCCCAAAGATTAACCCTGCACCAAATTTACCCAACTCATTCCTTGGATACCTCGTACCCTCTAGACCTTCCAGAAGATGTCAGAATTTTGCATACGTGGAGGATTAGAAGCTTGTGATTGGACAAAGAGACGTGGCAAAGCAATCCAAGGATAAAATTCCACGTTTTTGAATTCTAGGGACTAGTTTTGCCAATCTTTGAAAGTTGGGGGACTAAAACTGCCAATTCTGCAAACTTTGCTCGTTTTTCATTTGTTTTTTAAACATTTTGCGTTTGAGACATATAAAACACGATCCTTGGATATTTTAATCATTTTGATGTGTTTTTGCGTGTTTTCAGATGTTTTGCGGTTCAGATTTGACCTGATAACCACAAAAATTTTGAAATAAAGTGAAAAAATTTTGAAAAATTTTGGTCAAAAACGGGGGTACTAGATGATATAATGTGATAAAATTCGCTAGAATCCCCCCCCCCCCACACTTAGAATTGAATATTGTCCTCAATATTCAAAGTCCCGGCTATTATGCCGAATCTCTGAACGGAAGAAAGACAATATTCTAAGCTAACTGCGGAATATTATTTTTCACTTTATTTATATTATACGTACAATCATACATTTTTTTTTACGATGAAATTTACATATATACGTTGAAAACAACAGCAGGGGACGGCCACTCCCCCACACTTAGGTGTTAGAAAGTAGAAAGAAGTCAGAAATATGGGTGAAAACCCATATGTTTTGCCACTGTTTTTGTTCACCGAGTCGCTAGCTTGACTCGATCCCCGAATTCAATTGTCCTTGGGGAAAGTCTGGAGATCCGGGACAACCATGGATGGTATGTCCTCTCCAAAGTAATGCTTCAACCGATGACCATTCACTTTGAAATTTGGCCCGTCATTTTGAGATAATTCGACGGTGCCATATGGATAGACTTTTGCAATGGTGAATGGTCCGGTCCAACGGGTCTTCAATTTACCCGAAAAGATCTTTAATCTTGAGTTAAAAAGAAGGACTCGATCACCAACGTTGAAAACGCGGTTTTTGATCTTTGAGTCATGGAGCTTCTTTGTTTTTTCTTAGTAGATTAAAGAGTTTTCATAGGCCTGATCACGAAGTTCATTCAATTCATTCATTTGAACTTTCCGATGATCGCCCGCAGTTTGGAGGTCGAAATTTGCATGCTTGAGGGCCCAATAGGCTTTATGCTCAAGCTCGATCGGCAGATGGCACGCTTTCCCGTACACAAGCTTGTAAGGCGTACACCCGATGGGTGTTTTGTAAGCCGTACGGAAAGCCCAGAGTGCGTCATCTAATTTCTCCGACCACGATGCACAATTTTCACCAACCGTTCTTTCCAAAATTCTTTTAATTCCACGATTGGAAACTTCAACTTGCCCACTTGTTTGGGGGTGATACGCAGTAGAGAGACGGTGAGTTACACCATACTTTTGCATGACTTTGTCGAATTTGTCATTGCAGAAATGCGTACCATGATCACTAATTATAGCACGTGGGGTTCCGAATCGGGCAAAAAGAGCTTTCAAGAATTTTACAACAACTCGGGCATCATTTGTGGGTAAAGCTTTCGCTTCAACCCATTTTGATAGATAATCAACAGCCACGAGTATATACTTGTTTCCATGAGATGACGGAAATGGCCCCATAAAATCAATGCCCCATACATCAAAGATTTCATAAACTTGAATTGCATTCTGTGGCATTTCATTCTTTTGTGAAATATTCCCATGACGTTGACAAGCGTCACAGGACCTGACTAATTCTTGGGCATCCTTATAAATTGTGGGCAAGTAGAAACCGGAATCAAACACCTTTTTGGCGGTGTAGTTTGGATTATGGTGGCCCCCCGTGGGACCGGCATGGCAAGCCTTGAGAATTTCAGTGGCTTCCTGCCCATAAACACACCGCCGGATGACTTGATCGGTACAGAT
>LBNU01025652.1:22156-40275 GCA_014162995.1 Artemisia annua | reverse complement strand
AAGGATCATTTTTGTAAATTTCCCAAAGTTCAGGGACCAAAACTGCCAATTTTCCAAATTTGCATTCAAGGACCTATTTTGATAACTTAAAATATTCCAGGGACCTTGAATGATAAAATTCCACGTTTTTGAATTCTAGGGACTAGTTTTGCCAATCTTTGAAAGTTGGGGGACTAAAACTGCCAATTCTGCAAACTTTGCTCGTTTTTCATTTGTTTTTTAAACATTTTGCGTTTGAGACATATAAAACACGATCCTTGGATATTTTCATCATTTTGATGTGTTTTTGCGTGTTTTCAGATGTTTTGCGGTTCAGATTTGACAAAAAATGATGAGTGTTTGAACACTCATCAGTAATCTAATCCTATTAGACTTAAAGTAATATTTGATTATAAATTCGTATAGGTTCCGTGAAGCGGGAGTAATTTGTTTCGTATTCGTTCGTGTGACTTTCTCTTTGGTTGCTTTTGGTTAAGGTACAAATATTCTGACCTATCTTCAGGTTTCTCATACACTCTTGTCTTTCCTATCCCTTTGATATCTTGAACCTTGTTATGTTCCCTTGATTATTGAACTTTGTTATATTCCCTTGATTATTGAACCTTTCTATGTTCCCTTGATTATTGAACCTTGCTATGATCCTTTTAAAACTGAACCTTGCTTGAAACTTACACTATGATTCTTGAACCTTGAAATAACCTTGTCATGATACACTTGATATAATAAACTTGATGTGATAATATTGACTTGAATCTTGATTTGAACCCTATGTTAAAATCACTTACTTCGATCTTTGACTTATACCTTGTCTTGAAAACCTATACTATGATACTTGGTTCAAACCTTGACTTGAACTTTATATAACCCTTGATATTTTGAAAGTGCTTTTAATATTATAACCGGATGTGAAAACTTTTAGTAATTATATTATGAAAATGTTTGGAGGAAAAACTATTTTTAAAATGAGGGTTATGAACATTATGTAACACCACTTTTATATGAAGTTTCACTAATTTTATGAATATTTATTTTAAGGACTATCTTATTGAAAACCCTTATTTCATGAGAACCATTATTAAAAGATTTCTTTTAAATGAACATTTGACATAAACAATTGAATTAAACCCTTGCCATAAACTTTTATTTGGAACCTAATATGAACCTCTACTTGAACTTATGACATGAACCTTTACACTAAACTCTACGTACTCTCTCACTATTGAACCTTTACCTTGAACCTTAAACATGAAATCGACATGAACCTTCTCAGTATGAACCTTGGTATAAACCTTTCCATCTTAAACCTTTTGCTATGGGCCTTGATAATAAACCTCTCGATTTGAATCTTGACTTGAACCTTTGATATGAAACTTGACGTGAACCACCTGATATGGACTCTTGACTTGAACCACTTGATATGAACCTTGTACACTTGATATTTGACTTGACCCTTGACCTACAGTTTGAGACTACGAGCCACCACTTGTATACTTGATATTACTTGTTGTGGAGTAGCCACAACCATAGCATTGATGCACCAGTGTTATGTACTCTAGTGTGGTTGGAGAGATGTACCACACCGTCCCTACTTGATTATCGACTACTGCTATGATTATGACTTGTTTACAGGTGCGTATGGATGCATCCTAGATTTGTCTTGACTTGATACTTTCTTGGGCTACGGCCATTATGATTATGACTTGGAGTACATTATATATTACTTGGTGACTGACGGTGTGTGCGATATACGTCTTTCACATCTTGGGAGCTAGCTACTCCAACCCTTGGAGGTATTCTCTCATATTATACTTGGTATCCCGAGGTCTCCCCTCCAGATGCATGGTTACTTGATTATTTGACTTGACTTGATACTTGACTTGACTTGGGCTTGTGGTGGATAACTGACCTGACCATTATACCTTTATACCTTACACATTTACAACTTTAATACAGGTTCTTCTTACTTCGGTTGTACTTCATTTATGCTTTACTTTACCTTTCCATTGTCTTATCTATATCATTTTATATTGCTTGTTACTTTCAAATCTGTTCACTGGGCTCTCGTAGCTCAGCCGCATTTCTTTTCCTGCGGCAGGTTTTTAGAAGGAAGTTGGTTATGAGTGGAGAGTGCATTGTACTTAGAAGACTTTACCTTGATAGCTTTTGGATTAGTAGGAGCTTTTGTTCATTCCAGATTTAGTATTTGTATTACTTTCTTTTGTACTTGTGCACTAGTTTCCCTTGTAACATTGATACTCATTTGTATTACTTGAGATATATGCTTGTGCTTGCTTTGATATGTCACCATAATGTGGCACTTCTACCCTTATCGGGTTGGGGTGTTACAAACAAATTCCATGGAGGACTCTCTTTCTTGTCCCAAATGTATAAAAAATTGGAATTTCTTGATCTCTCACGTAACACAATATCCGGACAACTTCCTGACAGTTTTGGGAATTTGACATATCTAAAAGTTCTTAATCTAGGGGACAACATTCTGTCAGGAAGGATTCCCTCCTCGATAGGATATTTGGGTCAACTCGAAATGTTGTCTTTATACAACAATAGCTTCTTTGGAGAATTGCCATTGAATTTGAAGAATTGCATGGAGTTAAGCCTTCTGGACTTGGGGCCAACAAATTATATGGTAATATTCCTGTTTGGATTGGAAAAGACTGGTCAATGTTGTATGCCCTTAGCCTAAAATCAAACAACCTTTTCGGAACCATCCCTTCACAAATATGTCAATTGGTAAGTCTTCAAATCTTAGACTTGTCATTTAAGAATCTCCATGGAACAATCCCATCGTGTGTAAATAATCTTACTTCCTTGGTTCAAAAAGGATCGTTTTTGGAGAATGCATATCATTATCATAGTTTTGCCACTTACAGAGGTTTGGAAAGATCTAGACCCGTCAACTACTTAGTTGGTGTTGATAATAGCTATACTGATCATCTGATGATCAAATGGCAAGGAAAGATAAATGAGTTTCGTAGCATTTTGGGATTGCTCAAGGCGATAGATCTGTCAAGCAACAATCTGATGGGACAAATCCCAAATGAAGTTACCAATCTGCATGAATTGATAGTACTAGACTTGTCAAACAACTCTCTAGATGGACAAATTCCACGAGACATTGGTCAAATGACACAGCTATTAACTTTGAATTTGTCTAGAAACATGTTTTCAGGAGAGATGCCGTCAAGCATGTCTGAGATGCATTCATTAAATGATCTAGACGTGTCATTTAATAACTTGTCCGGAAGAGTTCCATTGAGCACTCAACTCCAGTCCTTTGAACCTGGAAGGTTCACCGGAAATTCAAGACTATGTGGACTTCCTACAACAAACAAATGTCTTGAACCTGTGAGTGAGAATAAGGGTGATGGGGAGAGCACAAATGAACTTTGGAAATGGTTTTATATCAGAGGGGCTACTGGTTTTGCAACTGCATTTTGGATAGCATGTAGCGCTTTATTTCTCAATCGTCGTCTCAGACACGCTTTTTTCCACTTTCATAATTGCTTGAAGGATTGGGTGTATGTAAAGGTGTTGGTGTTCATTGCAAGAGTGCAAAGGGTTGCGCGTGCATAGTGCTTCTTGTTTTCTGCTTTTTATGTGTTTTTTTCTCTACTTATTATTGTTCACATTCTGTTGGTAGAGTCGTATTGTAATATCATGCTTTATTTGTATTTGTAACGGGGTTTTAAACTAATTACTGTTATTAATAATATTGCCACTAACACCATGGGTGGCCATTTCCCCGTGTTGTGTAAAATACACCATCGTGACATGTTTGCAACTTGGGTTGATGTCATTGTTTTCATAATTTCACCTATTTGGTTAAAAAAAATAGCCTTCAACTTTTGATATTAAATTATCAATCCTAGTTGTATTATATATGGCATCATAACTATTCAAGCAATGAATTTCTGCATCCAAAGAATAAAACTAAGGATGTGGTCGATACGTTATTTGCAAGAAAAGCCTGTATATATAACTTGACTCCCACGTTACACTACTCTGTTGAACTAAATTTGTCCTTTGAATACCATACTAAATGACATATTTTAATGCACAAACAGAGTCTAGGATACTGCTGACTTGTTGTTGTGACACACAAACGTTAGCAAGTTAAAGCACTTGTTGTTATAATTTTATGATTATTTAACTATGAGTAGTTGAGTACTTAATTAAAACTCTATATATTCTCTTTACGGATAACTTAAGTCTACTATATTTTGTTATTTCGTTCATAGTAAATTTGATAATAACTGATGTAATTGTAACGATAATCTACTCACCTACAATTTTTAATTCTTAGTCAATGAAGGGAGATCCTCCGGTATCATAATCGACTGCTAGAGTTTGACGTTGTTGAAGAGTCAAGATGATCACGTACAACACATTGCGGTAACTTGCTTTTTGTATAGGACCGTGCATGCTATAAAGATCCATGCTTCTATCGTAAAGTTAATTCCAGTATCGTTTGTTTGATGTTTCTGTGAACTTTTGAATGGTAGATTTTATATCTTCTTTTGTTTTTCTTATTAGTGCTTAGTTTAATTACTTCAGTTAACCATCTTGTGTATTCCTTCTTAAATGTGTCATTGGTTCGTTAGGAGGATCAAAGAAAACTGGCAACGTATCATAAATATACATTGTGACAATTTAGCTAAATTCAAGATGACAGCTTATTAGTCTATGTATTTAACTTCTGCAAATTAAATGAATATCTTCCCTGAATAAATTATCTGTGTGACACAAAGTTTCTCGCAAGTTATAGCACTAACAAACTATACCTTCATTTATCAGTGATATAACTTTCATTAAAACTTTAGCATTTAGTACTTCTGATTTTTTTAATGTTCTGCTTGTACAAAAGCTTTATGTGGTTGTATGAACACCAACTTCTTGAAGCATGTTGTGTATGTGACACAGACTACGTAAGAACCCATCATGAAGAGGTAAATGATACTTGATTGAAATAAAATTGGTAAGTTCGGAACTGTATGTACCAAAACTGGTTAATCAGACACGTTTGTTACTATGTCAAAATGGGTCAGGATTGGCAACTTTTTTAGCGGACATTGTTGTAAAAGTTGAAAACTTAGTTTTCAAGGAACACCAACTTTTCTTACCTTATGTTAACCAAAATCATATAAAAAATTGAAAATAATTAAATAACTTAAGTGCATGATTAAATTTCAGCTTTTCTATCTTGTATTTTATGTTGGATTGTGAACACGTTTCACAAACGTATGTCCGGAACGTGATTAAGCCTATGGGACCGCACACGTTACGTTTAAAGATTCAATTATAAAATTAATATCAATATTATATTATATTAATTATTTCACGTAAAACACTTAACGGTCAACGGTATTTAACTAACGATCGTTAGATGAAAAGTGAAAGGACCCCATTGTAAAACAGGGAAAGAAGTTCTAGAACTCCCTCTCCCTATGGATCGGCCGATTATCCCACATGGGATGGGATTGGATTAGCTTGGTCATTTCATCAAACTCGCATAATGCTCTCTTTGCCAATCCATAACAACCCCCCAATAAGGAGTTCCATGACAATGTATTTTACTTTCCGAGATTTCTAAATGTAAAATTCAGTTTCAATGTCACAACATTTGGTATACATGTCAACAAAACTACTTCATAACTTGAAGCAAAATAAATGCGCAAATACAATTGGTTCCCAAGGATAAACATAGAGCAAAAAGCGTCTAAAAGAGTAGAATAATGCTAGCTACAAATTCGGTGTAGTTCTCATATTGTACATACCCTTTTATTTATTTATTTATTTTTTTGGGTTACCTGGGTTCCGACTCGACACTGTGAGCCGACTAAACCCAAGGCAACTACCCTTTTATAAATGGGTATATGCATGCATCAACGCTAACCACAAACACATTGTCATATGTCTAAGCAAACTAAAAGACAGTGAAGCTGCAGGACCAAGACATCAAACGTGTTCAAAAACCCACTTATCACGGTAAAAAAGTAACCAGGTTAGGACTTTCACCAGCTCGTTTCATTCGCAAGAAACTCAAAAGACAAACCATCTAAAATGGTAGACAGTCTACACTTTTAAATGCATTCGGTTTGTATCATTAATAACCAAAAAATAAATGCGGTCCAATCCACCCCTGTGATATATACCTGTCGTTTAGTACTTCGAAAGGCCTATTGTGCACGAGCAAATGGTCTTCGTTGTGCGTTTGCATTTATAAACCACTAGTCTTATTTCTTTGGGTATAAGATATTAGAGATAGTTATCTAGAAATGTAACTAACTTGTCACATTTTCGAGTGTTGTGTAGTCAACTTTTTTTTTGCTATTATAATACCAAAGTTTTATATTCGGACTTTTGTGTGTAGTTGTAACCATTTTACGCCTACTTTACTTTTACTAACCTATTAGCAGCGAAGGGTGAATTGGTCATTGTACATGAACAATATACACACAAAAGTCTGAATTCAAAACTTTAATACATACAAAAGACCAAATTTAAAACTTTTGAGTTACAATAGCAAAATAAAAAGATAGCTACACAGAACTCGAAAAATGGTCAAGGTAGATATATTTTCAGATAATTATCAAGGAATTGATTGGCACACTCATTTATTTGATTGGGACACTCAACTGTGTGCATTATATAATTGTACATTATTTACAGTGTGCTTTATATGTTTATACATTGAGTGTCCTAATCAAAATAAAGGGTGTGCAAATCACCTCCCTATCATTAAGCTTTATTTGGACCTGCAGTTTACTTGATTAATTGTAGCTTTATTTGGACCTGCAGTTTACTTGATTAATTGTGTGGACAAACCAGATTTCCATCATAATGTGGAGTATATTGGATGCAAAGATAATCATATTTATTAAAATGAGTACCTCAAAAATAGGTTAAAACAAATTAAGGTGTTGATCTTTCGTTGTACCTATTTCAGCCAATCCATAATATAACCTAAGTGAGACAAATTTATGATATTATCATAGATTTGAAAATTACAATGCTCACGAGTCACCAACTAAAATAGTAAAATGTGAAAGTTGGTTATCTTATTTTGGAAATTGTCTTCCAAAAAATAGTAAATCATAAGTTGCATTCCATTTACTTTTGTAGTTAAGAAACAATGATGAAATTTTCGATGTCAATATTTCTAATGAAGGAGAGAATTTCAACTCGTTAGGAGGTTTGAATGACTGACCAGTTACTACCATCCACACCACAGTACCAGAAGACAGAAGTTATAGTAAGTAAAACAGCCTGAATCTAAATTTGTGCGTGAAGGGGATATGCAGTTATGCACTCAACACACAGTAAGTACTCAGTATTTCGCAAGCTTCTTCAACACCATATACAGCCTACTGTTATGGGATTTGATTCAGGAGACTGGTTGTGCCTGCTTCTTCTCATCTACCTCACCATACATTGATTTCCAGGCCACCACATGATATTCAGGCCTCCAGATAGTGCCCTATGATTAAGGTTACATTTTATCTCTAAAGGGTAAAAATGTTAACTAAAAAGCCACCCAAACGGGTAGAAAGTAGTTCAACACTATATTTTGTAAGTGTCCTAAGGGACTGAGATGAGGGAAGTCACTCTCATTCTTTGTACTTCAATGTTTTTTGGTGTAATGAATTTTACCGGGGTGAATTAACCCTTTTACCCAAAAAAATATAATTCATACAACCTCATAAATTACATTATTCAATATATTATGAGTGACATAATCGTATTTTAATTGTCATATTTGCCGGACTAATTATTTATAAAAGAAAAAATATACAGAAAATGAGTACTTCCGGGTCAACACAACCTATTTCACCTGTTAGCAAACACGCCCGGACACCAATTTTACCACTTATAAGGTTCAGCAATGTACCTGTATCGTGATGTTGATGGCCATAAGTATCAGCCAACTTCTCCCTGTCCTGAATCCGGGCTTAACTTTTTGTTTCCAGAGATTCCTTGCCTTCCGTGCAGTGACAAGCGTCAAAGAGCCAAAGATAAATTCCTTTGAGTTGCTTTGAGGCTGCTGCTGCTGCATTGTAATGTTCTCATCATATTCGGCCTTCACGCAGTCAATATATCTATGCATGCTATGATAGTAAAATCGCAACGAAAATACCATGACACTCTGTCTTTAGTCCCCTTGCTACATAACATTCAATGGTTTCTGGTCTTATTAAACTACCAGCCAAAGAGTTTCATCTGTCTTTCTTCATCTTGTTCGAATCTATTATTTCAGCTACATATAATTTGTGATTTAGTCAACTCCATTTGGTTTATGAGTACATTTGTTTCACATACGTCTGCCCATTTTCGTTATATCATAAGTCCAAATTTCAATTTTGCTTTTTAGGTTAGGGGAAACTCTATCCTGCTACTACCCTTCAGCTTTCTACCACCCGTTTCCATCATCTTGTTCCTCATCTCAATAACACGACTCCACGCACCCTTTTCACCATGGAGCTTTATTAGCATTCTGTAAATAGTCGGATGATCTCTAGCCAAATCCTCGAGCCCATTTGCTAGCTCATAACACGAGTGCAAGCCACAAGCAGCAAGCAATGCACCCCACACTCCCACATCAGGGTCAAAAGGCATGTCCCTTACCAGTTTCTCTGCTTTCTCAACCTCACCCGATTTCCCGTATAAATCCACCATGCAGCTATAGTGTTTCATTTCAGCCTTAATACCATATGTTGCTCCCATTGAATAAAAATGTTTTTCGCCCTCTTCAACTAATCCTCCATGCACACAAGCGGATAGCAAATTGATGTAAGTTACATGATCAGGCTTGACTCCACTTTCTGTCATTTTTTCAAACTCACTTAGTGCCCTATGAGCCAATCCATGTCTAGCACAACCTCCAATTATCGAGTTCCATGACACTGTATTCTTCTTTTCCATAGACTCAAAAATAGAAAATGCCGCTTTAATGTCACCACATTTTGTATACATGTCAACAAGGGATGACAACAAAACTACTTCATAATGTAAACCAGATTTAAAAACGCACGAATGCAATTGGTTCCCAAGCATAAACATGGAGCAACCAGCACAAGCGTCAAAGAGAGTAGAAAAGGTAAAATGGTTAGGGCGAGATCCTGATTTTAGCATCAAGATAAACAATTCTATAGCAGCGATAAAGTTCTCACATTGTACATACCCCTTTATCATTGCAGTCCATGAAACCACATTCTTTTGCGGCATATGATCAAAGATGGACCGTGCTTTATCAATATTTCCATTTCTTATGTACCCGTCAACTAACGTGGTCCAAGAAATAACATTAACCTCGGGCATCATGTCAAACGCCATTTGCGCTTCAACCATCAAACCCAAATCCATATAACCCAAAACCAACGCATTCCACGTACTCACATCTTTCATAACAACATCATCAAACACACGACGCAACCCCTCTGGTTCCCTCAAACGAGTATAACCCCTCATCAACGCCGACCCCACAAACACATTATCATGAAACCCCAACTTAACCACAAGCCCATGAAGCTGGGTACCCAATACACCAAACACATCCAAAACCCCAGTAATCACCGTCGAAAGCGTAACCTCATTAGGTCTTTCACCACCTCGTTTCATTCGTAAAAAAAGGTGGTATACTTTGTATGGATCTTTCTCTTGAGCCTTGTTTAAACCCGACAACATAATATTCCACGACACGACGTCTTTTATAGTCATTTTATTGAAAAGTTCGTATGCAGAATGTATTTGGTTGTGTCTAATGTAGCTAGTGATCATTAAGTTCCATGTAACGGTGTTATGCGACGCGGGGTTTTCGTCGAACAGTTGGCGTGCATGGTTTATGTTCCCGTTGCGAATGTTGTCTCGTATGAGATTGGTGCTTGAAAGAGTTGATTTCATACGTGAACATGTTTTGGAAATGAGTTTTGGTGATCGTAAGAATGTGTATTGAGTTAAGGTCATTAAGTATCAGTAAATTGCAGTTTTAAGATTGCATATAAAAAGATTGACTTTCAAAAGTCAAACCAGTTTGGACCTGGAGTGATACAAATAACTCACAATCTAGTATCTAACTTAATAAAACTTGGACAACTATTTTACTTGTTTTACTTCGTACCAATAATTATTCGCATATCGCTTAATTGGTTAACTGGCCAGGCCTTTCACAAAAAACAAATGACATGACAGTATGACACTCTTAGTTCGCCTTTGGGTTCTTAAGAAAAAGAAGAAGATTTCAGGGTTCTCTTTTTTAGGTTGAAGAGATAGATTTGACTTTCTTGTTGACCCTACCCAAAAAAGAGTGGTCGGGGGATTCACATAAAAGTTGTTCTTCTTAGGCTACCCCTCATGAGAATCACACCATTACGAGCTAAAGGTTGTTGTGGGTCAGCGAGTTCTTGTGCTTGTTTATGTGTGTTAATTTAATTAAAATGTATTTTTGTGAGGTATGTATTTTTGTAGTATAGGTCGTCTTACTGTTCCTAAAAAGTCGCATGTAGGTCATAGGAGAGAGAAAGCTAATGTGACAGAAAAATTAAAGGTCGCTGGGAGTCACTCTTGGGGGCAACCTTAGGAGTTTCACAAGTGGGTCTAATTATTATTTCTCTGATGATGACTACCGAAGGTGAGATAGATGTCGATCCTGCCTCGGTCAACTATCTCTTGATTTTCGATTTTCTCCCTCTTTTTCTTATTAACGATTGTCACATGAAATATCTAAGTAAATTCAAAATTATCAAAAGGAAAAATTACCAAAAACTAGTCGTCGTACGACTTATCACTTTCTAAGCCTAAAATTTTCAAAAGCCCAAAATAGACCAAGGGCGACCATTTTTTGGGCAACCCGTGTCTACGTTCGACACGTGTCCTTAAACAATCGAATAAAGATTAATTCACCTACAATACTTCGACACTTGTTGGCTTGTGGTTGCGTTGTACAAGTTGCCCAGTCGCCGGGTCAATTTTGGACTTTTAAAAATTTTAGGCCTGAAAAATAATAAGTCGTAGAGCGACTAGTATATTTTGGTAATTTTCCCTTATAAAAATATTAAAATACTATTGTTTACTTATGATATGTAAATCGGTTTAGAGATGTGATGGGAATGGTTTTGTTGTTTGGTTTTCCGTGTTGAACGCTAAGGACCTGATGAGATTGATATAGATCAAGAAGCTCGGGTAACACTTAAACAAGAACCATGTTGCACTGCTGTTAGGCAGTATTCGTCCAAGTGTGTGAAAAAATTGTGTGATGTTGTGTGTTGTTCTCCTTTTATAGAAAACCCTTTGGATGGTGGGTAAAAAAGAGAAGTGGTTTGCTACGAGGAATACATTTTCCAGTCACCATATTTATACCCAAAACCTTTTCCGGTTAAAGATATATAGCTTTGATGAAATAGCTTTTAAATTCTCATCACAAATATCAAAATACACTTTTATAGTTTGTAATATGAGAGACCCAATATTAACACTTAAACCAAACATTCCTGTTATCATAATCATTAAACCTAAAAATTAAAAATCAGTCCAGACACTCCTTTAGCTCAGATATACATACTAATACTTAAATGGATCGAAACACGGCTATAACGAAAGCCAAATATAAAAAGTGTTTTTGAGGAGTTTAGAATAACTCCTTAGATCGTTTAACTCTAGACTTGTTAGGTCTAATATTATCTAGGAATGATAATGTTCATAAGATTAATAACTTAGCGGAATAAGAACAGTATCATAAACAAGGTTTTACCAAACATTCTCCATAGCCCCAATATTATTTAATCAAGATAATACGGTTACATCAATGAATTGTAACAGGAATCCTATGATTCTTGAGGCTAACACACTAAACCCTAACCTTAGGCGTTTTTCCCTACGCCTAGGTTACACACACACATACACCATTTAGTCGACTACATACTTGTGCACTTTAAACTAATTCCCTGTAATCTCTTTATATAATAGAGAATTAGGGTTACAAAATATTACAAATGACTAATAAGTAAAATCTTCTTTAGCAAGCAAGTTGATATGTGCCTAATTACACATATCTTTTACCTTATTTATCCCACAAAAACGACCAAAAAGACCATATAATGTTACAAATATCCTTGGAATGTGTTTTTGTGTATTTCAGATACAAATGGATTGAAAACAAGGCAAAAGAGAGCAAAATGGGGCTTGAATGGGAAACGGAGCTAAATGGAGCATTACCAGATCAACTCGACATGTTTTGAAGCATTTATGGAAGAAAAAGACAAAAAAAAAGTCAACGCCAAAGTCAATCCCGGGAATGTGACATGAGGGGAGCGTGGAAACCAAAACAAAACCCTTATTTACCAAATTGCCCTCAACCCGACACCGAAAATTACCAAAATACCCTTTTACCCTTTTTCCCCAAAACTTAAATTCAAAATCATTTCAAAATCAAATTCCATTTTTCAAAATAAAATCACTACAACATTTTGTCCAAAACCTTTTATTTGTATTTTGTTAAAACTTTTTAAGTTATTAAGTTTATCTTTTATATTATTATTATTATTATTATTATTATATATATATATATATATATATATATATATATATATATATATATATATATATATATATATATATATATATATATATATATATATATATATATATATATATATATATATATATATATATATATATATATAATATATATTATATAATATATAGGGTCCCTTTCTTGCGAAAATCACCTTATCTGCAAGAACTGCAAGAACCACCTTTTTACAACTAATAATACACAATGTACATCACTTAATGCTCCATAGCATTTTGTTTTTTTTAATTTAATTAAAAAGGGTATAAGAGTAAAAGACATTTTCATATTTTTTTTATAATTCCCGTTTTTTATAAATTTTTTTTTTTTTTTTTTTTTTTTTTTTTTTTTTTTTTTTTTTTTTTTTTTTTTTTTTTTTTTTTTTAATTTAACATGTTTTGAAATAGTTATGGTGCATACATGTTTTTTATACCTAATAATTATTTTTTTAATCTCAAGGTGCATGCATGTTTTTTTCCCCAAATAGTTAAGGTGCATACATGTTTTTTTCCCCAAATAGTTAAGGTGCATACATGTTTTCAATTAGTCAAAGTGCATACATTTTTTTTTTTTTTTTCCTTTCAAGGTGCATATAGGTTTTTTAATATAAAGAAATTTAGAACAAACCAAGAACATAAATGTTATATACAAACTTCGATATCGAATTGAAATACAATTAAAATACAAATTTCTTAAAAGCATAAATACATGAATCTAATCGATCTATACACGTGAGCACTAATAATATTCAACACAAATGAACATATGCACACTCATAGCCGTGAACATTCTTGTAATTACACCTGATACAAAGAAAAGTACAAAAATTAGCAACAATAATAATTACACTTGCTAAATAATAAACATATCTGTTTTTAAAACATACATGTTTTAAGCATTCCGTTTATAATCTATCATTTTTTAAAATATACATGTTTAAAACATACATGTTTTGAATATACATGTTGAAAAATATATATGTTTTGAACATGTATGCAACTACTAAAACATGTATGCACACTTATTAAACAAAAAACCAATTTTTTTATGCATTTTAAACATATATGTTTTATACGTATATATGTATCTTTCCAAAACCCATTCAAGAATGTATCACACCACCATCAAAGATTCTTAACGTCATACCACAACGTAACATTTAGAAAAATATACATACATAAACACATATGAAAATAACTAATCGATATTAAAGATTATCCATTTCAACCAAAATACAACATAATATAATCGTATATAGCCAAGACAAGTAGCAACAAAAAGTTTCGGACTCCATCTATATCTCGTTTTAGCATAAGCCATGAATCATTATAAAATGAGCCTTGATATAGGGACCTAATAAAGGGACCTAATCATGGACCTAATGCTTAAAATACTTGTACAGTGCATGCACTGTACAAGTATTTTAAGCATTAGGTCCATGATTAGGTCCCTTTATTAGGCCCATCAAACATTTTCCTTATAAAATTATCAAAGCCATGAATCATTTAAAAAATATATGTAACCTGAGCATTACTTACCCACTAATACCATTAAAATAATAACCTACTCTTTATCAAGCAATATAAACAATGAGGTTTTTAGATCATGAAATATTTGAAACTCAAAACCATTTATATTCGAAACTCAAAACCACTAAACATGAAACACAAAACATACGTGAATGTGTTGAATAATTAAAATAAAATTCGATTTGGTAAAAAAAAAATTACAATTATAAAATGTCACACCCGCCAGAGGCGGAAACGCGAGGCGACACATTCAATATACATTGCCAAAGAGATATAGTACAATACCATATTTAAAATTTATAGAAAACGTACAACATTGCAATATCGTTCAAGCCGACCTTGGCAATTAAAACATAAGTTGGTTTCTAAAAGATAACATTTCACTAAATGATGACTCGTGACGACCCCTTTATTCAAAAGTCTCCTTAACTTAAGCTTACCAACAATCACCTGAAATGCATGAGAAAACGGGTCAACTATGAAAAAGTTGGTGGGTACACAGGTTTTAAATAATACAGAAACCTTTTTGAGAAAGACAAAGCACAATAATAATGCTTCGTATATAATAAAGTATGCGGCAATGCCCCAAAAGTAAATAATATGCATTCCGTAGACATGAGAACGAGAGGCTGGCCGACCTCTAATAGCGCTATCCATACTACCTACTGCCCCACACAAGGAGGCCGTACGAATGGTACGTATAAATTGGAGTGCGAACGGCAAACCAATCGGGGACTAACAATGCGAATGTACTGTTTGTACGGACAGTACATCATAACAACTATTATATACTATCAATCAAGACTGCTCCGAACAGGGGAGAAACGGCACTGCTCCGAACATGGGAGATTTAGGTCAAGAACATATGGTACATTAAGTTCAAAACAAGTCATAAAGTCATAATTAAGTCCAAGAGTTTAAGTCAAGTTCAAAAGTTCAAGTCAAGTTATAAAGGTCAAGTCAAGTCAAAAGAGTTCAAAATAAGTCAAAGGGTTCAAAATATGTCAAAGAGTTCAAATCAAGTCAAAGGGTTCAAATATAAGTCATAAAGTTCAAACAATATAATTTAAGTTTAAGTTCATGCATTCCACCCCAAATAAGTAAAACGGTAAAAGGGGGTTCGTGTATACTCACCTCAAGCAAGGTAGTCTGAATAGTAAAGTCAAATAGTGTAAGAGCGCAGTACCGACACGCGACCTATAATATGGCAAGTCTTAGCTCGTAGTTTAATTAAGTTCAAAAATGTTTGTTTCATTGTTGCTTGTGTGGCAGCATTTAAGTTTAAAATAGTTTTGTAGATATTGGCTAGGATTGGCTTTCGGAAGTGCTTAAGTGTACAGGAATAAATAATAAAAGTATTCGAAACGATTAAGTCTTTGGTTCGTCAGCATCCGAAAGACCATGTACGGAAAGTAAGGCACATATATATAATAGTTGAATTCGAGTTATAAAAATGTCGTTCAAGGTACATATATCCATATATGATCTGATATTAGTTAATGGTAAAAGTATATAAACTTATCAACATAGTTTATAAAAGTATACTCCTGTAAGTTATAAATATGGGATTTTTAGAAAATTCACGCATGACTCTTGTATTGTTTATTTATGCGTAGCGACCAAGTATCATAAATAATAAAATGTTGTTACTAAAAGTATGTTTCGATTAGTCTCATGGTATGAATTATTAGTTACGATTAATTGATTAAATATCCGTTTATAAGATGTGTTTAATAAGGTATGGCGTAAACAAATGAGTCGGGAGTGAGTAGACGAGTGAGTCGTGCCGAGGTAAACAAGTAACTTGTTTTATTTCATGTTACACTACAAAATTTTATTTCCACTTATGTTATTTTATTTATCAAAAAATTTGTATATGACACAAGAGTTTTGTTCATGTTATGCTTGTTCGATTTTGGACTCAAACACACCCTCGTGTAAATTTTACGTTCCCAACAATTTTCATGTATGACAAGGTTCAAAATTTGATTTGTTTAGTTGTACCCAACACTCATATAGGCCCAACAGTTGTTAATTTTTCAAGCTATCCATCTTCTTATGTCGAGATGCAATGAAGGAAGAAAGAGCAAAAAGAAAACGCAGCCTGGTATACCGAGTACCACAAAATATTCATGGGTGAATTTGGCCACACCGAGGCTTGACCTCGAGACCTCTCGATGTGTGATGTCGCAAGGGAGAAAATAAAAATAAGCTAAATCCCAAAACACTTCAATAAGCAGATTTAATACTTTATACAGATATTAGGATTATAACAACAAAACTCCAACTGCTTGCTCAAGCAATATGCGACCAGGGGATTTAATCCCACGCAAAACAAAAATAAGCAAAATCAATCCTAAGCACACCCTAACCAAAATAAGCCAATCGGTTCAAAGTTTACCACACAAGCTTTATCGAAACACAACTTAATTTCATATCAATCGGTACAAAAAAAATCAACTGATTCATCACAAAAATCAATCCAACAGTTTTAAACAAAAATCAATTACGCCATACTTAAGAAAGAAAAGAAATAAATGAAAACCTTACAACAGTGAGTCGATCGGTAGGAAAACGAAACAAACTAATACAAATCCAACCAAGCCGAATCCAAGCAGGAACCACCAATAAACTTTTTTTTTTGATTTTTGATATGAGTGGTGTCTTTACCTGTGGATCGGTGGGGTATATAAAAGAGAATAAGATAGATAGTTTGACTCCTCCTCAACTCATTTGCCAGCCGATTTCTAGCCAAAATAGGATATCCTCATCATAGCCTAGTCATCTCCTCGTGGGTTTGAGTTGGCCTTAAGAGCTAGACAAAAGAGATCAGACCTGCGAAGTGTGGGACAACCCTTTGTTGTTTTGTTGATGTTGATGTTGATATCAGGAATGGTTCGGTTCAGATGGGGGTGGGGATGATGCGTAGCAGAATGAGATTGGGGAGAGAGAGAGGCAGTTGTGGGGAGTGGTTGCAGCAAGAAGAAAGGGATAAGAGGTGTTTGTTTGTGTGAGAGAATGAGAGGATAATGTGCGTATGATAAGGCGAAAAGTGTACCGCTTTTCGGGGTTCATTTAAGCCCGAATTCGTATTTATTTGATCAAATATTGCCCTAAATCGTTCCTTTTGTCATTTTAGGTACTTTGGAGAGAAAATCTGAAAAAGGAAGCATTTTGGACGTTTTTGGAGCATAAAAGTGAAGAATTCGACAAAGTGCTAAAATCTGCTGGAATAGTACCCCTGACGGCGTCAAGCATGGATGTGACGCCGTCAAGCCTTGATAAGCCAGAATGGATTTTGGGAGATTAAAGGGGGACGGCGTCAAGAAGGCCATCAAGAAACCTTAAGCACGGCGAGGTGACGGCGTCAAGGCTACAACGTGACGCCGTCAGATCTGATTTTCTATATATATTCTCATAATTTTTAGTCATTAGTGTGGAACTTTTTAGGGAGAAACCCTAGACGAATTTTAGCAGCTTTTTCAAGGTTTTTCACCTTGAGATCTTCCATGTTACATTGAAGATAAGTAATCAATTAATCATTCAATATGTCCATGTGTTGTTTGATTCTATCTTGTTCTTGTCTTTTGTTTAACATGCTAGGCTAGGTTTTCTTTGTGTTTGCTTAGATCTAATGAAACCTATGATGAGACGAAAAGTATTACGCTTTTAGGGGGTCATTTAAGCCCTAATTCATATAAATGTGATCAAATATTGCCCTAAATCGTTCCTTTTGTCATTTTAGGTACTTTTGAGAGGAATTCTGGAAAACATGCATATTTGGACGTTTTTGGAGCATAAAAGTGAAGAAAACGATAAAGTCTCAAAAGATGGTGATTTACAACCTGACGGCGTCAGAAGTCACAAGGTGACGCCGTCAGAAAGCCTTGACAAAAGAGTGGAAATCAATTTTCAAATGACGGGCCAGAGGATTTAACACCTGACGCCGTCAGGTGTTATGAAAAGTAGGCCGTCAGGAGTAAAGTTAAAGAGTGACGACCCAGAAG
>LBNU01025650.1:30573-43556 GCA_014162995.1 Artemisia annua | reverse complement strand
CTGCTCTAAACTGCTGTGCAAGCAAAGCAACTTGACTTGCCAAGTCATCAATCTTCTTATCAGTGTGAGAGTATCCCGAGTCAAGGTGAAGGGATGTTGATTGACTTGATGATGATGCAGCTTTATGAGGTTGAGTGACTGACGATTGAATGAGTGGTTGAACATTAGAGACCAAAGCCAGTGGGTCACTAGTAGCAGTTGGAGTAAACCTTTCCCTGAGTAGACGATCATACATAGCATGCCTTTCATGCTGTTGTAGGTAGGCATAGAGTTGCTCATAATTTGTCTCCCTAAAACCTTTGTTGAGTTTTACTGCAGTTACGAATCTATCCCATTCAGGTGTCATGTTGTTCACAAATTTGGAATTGAGCTGAATGTTTGGCATAGTCATCCTTATAATCCTCATGTCATTAACCAGCTTGTGAAATCTGACATAGTAATCATGGATATTCTCCCCCGGATTCATCTTGAAGTGTTCAAATTCATCATAGAGCTGTGATTCACGATCTTCTTTGGTTAATTCTGATCCAGCAAGTAGCATCTTGACATTGTCCCACACAGCTTTGGCTTCAGTGTTGAAGTTGATAAGCTTGTAAATGTCTTTTGGAAGACCCTGAATCACTATGTTAGAGGCTCTAATGTCAGCATCATATCGCTTCTTCTCCTCATCATTGAGATCTTTGTAAGTGCGGGGTCTATCCAGTCCAAGAGTGACACTACCATCTTCACCCTCAGTGATGGTATCTCTAGTAGTCCCTGGTTGAAATGGTCCTTCATCAATGGATCGAAGAATGTGTTCACCATTCTCTTTACCCAAGAAGTATAGACGAATCCTTTGTGCCCATGATTCATAGTCTGTCCTATCTAACATAGGAGGACGAGTATCGGATCCTGCTGCTTGAATGTCATCAGAGGAACTACTGGCCATGATGTATGTTACTTACGGGATTTTACAACTTCTGTGATTTAACCGAGAAATAGGTTCTTTCGCGAGATTTTATCAAATCAACTAAAGAAACCATAAAGTAACCCCAAACCGCAAGAGATCAAACCGCAGAGGGTCAAACCGCAACTGATCAAACCACAACTGAACAAACCGCAGGAAATCAAACCGCAAGTATCCAAACCGCAGAATATCAAACCGCAGTTAAGCAAACCGCAATAACACAAACCGCAATAGGTCAAACCGCAATAGGTTAAACCGCAGCTTGTCAAACCGCAGGTATCAAACCGCAAACTGCTCAAACCGCAAGTTGTCAAACCGCAATCGAATGAGACAGAAATGTCACTTTCTGTACTTTTTGTCTTTTATACCACAAACAGCAAAACGTCAAACCGCAGCTACCAAACCGCAGATAAGAACACCAATGCAACCTCAAACCGCAACTAAGAACATATCACAAATACACTCACGAATCCACAAAAAAACACGCTCAAATGCACGATTTAAGCCACGAAACTACAAACTAAGGTAGATATGACGACTCTAAACAAGAAAGTACAAACAACAAACGTTTCTAACAACTACAAAACTCCAACGAGTGTAGAAGGCACACATACCATTCGAACCACACACAAACTCATAAACTAGCCTAGAAATCCAAGAACAAGCTATCCCAAGAGTGGAACCTTGGCTCTTGATACCAATTGTAACATATTAAACACTATATCTAGAAAATAAAAAGGTTATGGATTGAATGGTAAGTAGAAGCTAGAGAGAGAAAGTGAGTTGGGTGTTTCTAGAGAGAGAAAGAGATGAGAGAAAATCTTGTGTATTAGCTTGGAAGAAATGAAAGCACCAACCCTCTTCACATGTGGAGAGGGGTATTTATAGTCCTTACAAATAAATAAGAAAAACGCCCCGTATGGGCTGTGGATCAGGCATACAGTGGGTAAGAGACTCGTCCTTCCTCCACGGTGTTACTTAACTAAACTAAGGACTAACTACGAGCTAAATCTATGCTATTACATAATTGAGGTGACCGATTCTTTAACTTAAGAATATTTGTATTCCTAACAAATTGTGAAGTCTAAATTACACCAGTTTTAAAAAGAGAGTGTTTATGTGCCGAGTTATATGTTTGATGTTATAATATATGTTTGATGTTTTAAAAAAAGCTCTAAAGTGTCAACATTTTTTTCCTACAACACCAAACTAATTACACGGAAACACCAAATGCTCTAACAGTGATGAGAATACCAACTCGCTTTGTTTGAAAAGTAAGTTTAGTTTTAACCATCTAGCATATGATTATGCCATAGAGTTATATTACCAATCAAGAGGTGCCAAGTTTGGTTATCATTAGAGACATATGGGTGATTAATATCTTTGTGTAAGATTATACATAGTATATATAGGTGGTTGTGTGAGCTATCTTCCCAAAAGATATACATGCATGTTTGGCGTTAGAGATTCTTAAAATAGGAGGTCTAATATTATTTTGGTGAAAAACAAATTTTAGTCAAAAAGAAAAAAAAGTAATATTTGTTTGACAAACTAAGATTGTGAATTATTTTAAATAAATAAGTTTTAAAACTAGCTTTTATAAAGATGCTAGAGATTATATTTTATAAAATTACTGATTTTCCCTTTAAAATTACCCACATCCTACATTATTTCCTATTCATATTGGTTTGTTATTGGTATGTCCAATTATATTATGTTACACTTTTAATCTACAAGTACAGCTAGTTTGCCAAAAAGCACTAAAAAAGCTATAACTTTAATCATTTTCGGCTACAGCACTAGCACGAACATCAGCAACAACTCACACAACAACAACGACAACACCAACAACAACAATAGCATCAGTAATAGCAACATTTATTTTGGCTAAACATACCTATATAAATTGCTGCCTTAATATATATCTAAAAGAAACTACTTCATTTGTTTTTAAAAATAATATTAAAGAAAATTTTTGATATGCTATTTTATAGGAATGTTAACTATCATAAACTATCTTACTAGTATATACTTATATAATAATATAAATCTTGTAAATATCTTAGTTCAATATATATGAGTCGAGTAATTAAAAAAACCAAACATTCCTCTCAAGTGACTCATCCTCACCATCCATCTAAAAAGATATCAATGGTTGAGATTAAAAACATATAATATTTCACCAATTTTTTATAATTTAAATATCTTTTAAACCGTTAATCGTTAAGCGAAAATAATTACACCATCGCAACGAGCATTTAAATATCTTTCTATAGACGGGCACTTTGATATACTTTCGATAAAAAAAAAAACTTTTTCGTTTTTTTCACGTTTTTTTCGTGGCCGAAAAAATCATATGTGATATATCATACGTGATATACTGATATTACATATCACATGTGATATTAGTGTAATATCACGTGTGATATGTAATATCACATGTGATATTAGTGTAATATCACATGTGATATTAGTGTAATATCACATGTGATATGTAATATCACGTTGATATGTAATATTATATGTGATATATCATATGTAATTTTTTCGGTCATGAAAAAAACCGTGAAAAAAGCTATTTTTTTGTCGAAAATATATCAAAATGCCTATCTATAGAAAGATAATTAAATGTTCGTCGTAACGGTATATGATTTTTCGCTTAACGATTAACGGTTTGAAAGATATTAATATTTGAAAAAAATGATGAAAGTGAGTTTTTTAAATTGTTAGGATTAATCTCATCCATTAGATTAAACAAAAATGGAGAGAAGATGGATAGTGTAGATTAGTCCATTGGTATGTAAAAAAAGTTTTGTCCTCAAATGATTTTATATTAAATATAAATGATTGCGATTTTTTTACTAGGTTCGTTTTACTTTTAAAATATTATTAGGTCATTAAATGATTGGGAAAATCCGTGTTACGTCGCATGTCTCTACCTTTCCATTTTCTAAAAGGAAAAAGTAAATTGTTCGTCTTTTCAGTGAAGTGCAATCCATGAGTTCAAAAAATAATCTTTTGTTTATGGTTTTGTATGACATATTTGATTAATTTCAAATATAAGATGACTTGCTTTATACTTGATTTAGCCATTTTTTATCCCACTTTCTATCTTCAACTTTCTGTTCGGTACTACTATCTTAAATATTGAAATATAACATAAAAATGGATCTCATATTCTAAATGAATAATTTATAAATAGAATGTTTGGTCCAATTATGCTAGCACATTGGTCTAGTCATATCAAGTGGTTACTCGTAGTGAGTTAAACTGGACACCCCAATGAAAGTTTGGTCCAATAATGTGAGTTAAAGTTATACGGGTAATCTTTTTAGTGGAACAATTTGTATCAAGTGGTTACTCGTCATATCAACCACTTTGCAACGTATATACCTTTGTCGGAAAAAAAAATTGCAAAGCAAATAATTACTACGTATTAAATAAAAAATCAAAATAAAAGAGCTTAAAAAAATATTTTTGTAGAATTAGGAAAATGCAAATAAAGAATCAACTAGAAAAACCGATCTACATCATGCAAATAAAAAATTAATTAAAAACAGAATGCAAAAGAAAGGAAAAGATTTATGGAATGAAGTTGTTGGATACAAATAAAGAATCAACTAGAGAAAACGATTTAAATAATGATCATTTTGTTTGGTTAACTTGTACCCGCTGAAAGGTTACATTCTACTTGTTCATGATACGCAAAGGAGAACAAAATCGTGTTTTTCATTAGATATCTCAAACCAATTATAAATGAGCAACAAACTGGACACCAATCACGATAAACAACATAACTAAAAGAAAGGATTTAGGATACATGATAAAGTTGTGGATATAGTGCCTGATAATGCATGGTTAAGGCCTGATTCATGGTTCCATCGTTTTCCAATTTTATGAAACATACAGGTGCCTATCTTGGATGATGAACAGGAAGATAATTTATATTGGAAGTCACATGATGGCTTACACAAAGTGTTCTCTGTTCGCGAGGCTTGGCACTCCATTCGCAGACGTGGGAATGAGGTTGCTTGGCATTCTTTTGTATGGTTGAAGTATGGAATCCCGAGACATGTGACATGCATGGCTAGTTATGAAAAAAAATGGTTAAAGACTTGAGATAGACTGAAGCAATGGGATGTCGGCAGACTTAAACCTGCTTCGATGCCCGATATGCAAGCTTCAACCCGATATAGTCACGAGCATTTATTTTTCCAATGCTCTTATTCGACTACAGTGCGGAGGCAAGTATATATTGAAAGTAGCGGAATTTCCTAATATTCCTCGTGTTTTGTTAGATATCATGGCATGGTTTCTTCCAATGGCTAAAAGTATATTGTCACATGCATTGTAGGGCATTTAATTGTTGCAACGACTTCTTACTACATATGGCAAGAACGAAACCGTAGAGTTCATGCATTGTAGGCATTGGATTGTGGCATGGTTTCTTCCAATGGCTAAAAGTATATTGTCACATGCATTGTAGGGCGCTTGATTGTGGCATGGTTTCTTCCAATGGCTAAAAGTATATTGTCACATGCATTGTAGGGCGTTTGATTGTTGCAGCGACTTCTTACTACATATGGCAAGAACGAAACCGTAGAGTTCATGCATTGTAGGCATTTGATTGCGGCATGGTTTCTTCCAATGGCTAAAAGTATATTGTCACATGCGTTGTAGGGCGTTTGATTGTTGCAGCGACTTCTTACTACATATGGCAAGAACGAAACCGTAGAGTTCATGCATTGTAGGCATTTGATTGCGGCATGGTTTCTTCCAATGGCTAAAAGTATATTGTCACATGCATTGTAGGGCGTTTGATTGTTGGCTTGTGGCATGGTTTCTTCCAATGGGTAAAAGTATATTGTCACATGCATTGTAGGGCGTTTGATTGTTGCAGCGACTTCTTACTACATATGGCAAGAACGAAACCGTAGAATTCATGCATTGTAGGCGTTTGATTGTGGCATGGTTTCTTCCGACTAACCAATTTACAATGTTATACCACAATAAAGACAAAAGGGACTATACCCTTATTTTATACCTTATTAACTTCGAGCAAGATTCTGGAAATAAATTTAGCTAACATGAGTGGTATGAATTTCAATATTTATATCGTGTATCGTCTCGACTTCCCTTGTTTTGCAATTTATTTAGTCCTTTTACCTAACAACCGCTAGTCTATGCCGGTTAAATCCTTCACGTGCCTTTCACGTGAGGGCGTCATCGTGGACTGGCAACAAGCTATCATTCGCACATTCGCACATCGTGGACTGTGAACAACCCGGGACGTCTTTTTTTTTTCTTTTCTTGTCCTCAACCTGTAAGTTTATTTTAATATTATCTATGCGTTAGTGTTCATTACAAAGTCAACAATAACAATGGTGGTTGTTGGTTAACATTAATAAGTTGTAATTTGCATGTTTAGGTTTCGTCTTGCAGATTCATTGGTTGGTTCGATCCACAAATGTGTGCTCGTACTACTACCATAATGCTAAGCCTCTTAAGGTCAAGAAATGAGTTGAAGGAAAGGTTACAGGCTTGTCAAGCAGAACTTTTAGCTACTAAAGTAGGTGTGTGGAAAAAGAAGAATATCTTGGTACCTAGTTGAAGCTTGTTCATTTCTTTCTTAGGTTTGCTCATTTAATGGGTGAAATATTTATCTTTTGGTATGATGGTGTAATTTTGTGTTTTGGTGGATAATGTCAATACTTGTTAGCACACCATCTAATTTTAACGATGTTTATGTAATCGGGTTGTACGTATTTACTCTTTACTTTATCTTTAATGAGAAGTTTCATGTGTTTCTAAATTGAGAATGGTTTTGTTTGGTTATTTTCTAAACTGTTATTGTAAGTTCGGTTCTAGTGTTAGGAGTTGACTACTTACTTCGTGTGTACTTGAAATGCACAAGAAATGAGCAAATGCATGTGTATTGTGTTCATGATATGTTCATTTGTCATTTGCATTTCTAAAAGTAAGCAACACACTATAAATAATTGACATTGGTTGGTTTAAACCATCCTACTAAACGACCAAATGCTATTGTATAAGTAACCAACTCACTACAAGTTCAACTACAAATGTAATGAAATAGAAATGCATCCGAAACTATAAAACTTAACATCATTCTATAGAACATAATAAGAAAGCAACGCGCATTGTTTATAAGAGTACACATTGTCTATAAACAAAACAGAAATGACCTATGGTGAGGCTATCATTCTTGCAATTGAAATATGCTTCATTTGAGATGAACTAGAAACTGCTTGAGCTTCACTTTGAGAATGAGCACCAGTTGTATAATCTGCAACATCATGACTTTGAACACCACTTTGACTTTCACCTTGTTTCTTTCTTGCAACATTCTTACCTTTAGATTGTTTGTTCCTCTTTGATGCCACATTCTTAACTTTATCATGTTTATTACTATTTCTCTTACCATGAGAGTGACTTTTAGTACCACTATTGTATTCTAGATACGCCACCCTACCGAAGACAATAGCATTTTTTTTTCCAACATTGCCGGAAACACCACAGTTACTCTCCTCCAAGCCTTGGATAACTTACCATCTTTAACAATATCCTCTATTTCAGAAGTTGTCCTAATTCTTCTCTTATGTGGCCTACCCTTAGGTGTATAAGGTTTAAGTGCAAAGATTACGATATTTAATTTATACAGTCTCAGCTCGTTTGTTTTGTTGATGACAAACCATGTAACTAGACATAGCACCACTCAAATACGATTAACCCATTGTGTTATATTCGCTCATCATCTCTAAGAACGCAATTAACAAGACAGCCACGCACCATCACAATATCGACCAATAAATATGAGGTCCGACATAGCAACACAGATGACATCACTCCGAATACCACCACCACCACCTGAGACAGCACCACCACCTCCTCCTGAAACATACTTTTGTTCCAACCAGACCCCTGAAACATACTAATCATGCAATAAGAACATAGTATAAGCACTTGTTAACAAGCAGATTATACTTGGCTTAATTCAACAGTTTCATATATGGTTTGACATATTAAAAAGTTTCCTTGCTATTGATCTTGTATGTGGTGACACTAGACTGCGTCATACCCAACGTGCTCCATATCTAATGCTCTTATTATGAAGTTGGTTAATAAACTATCAAGTAATTTTCTTATGGCTTTCATACTCATCAACTAAACATTCACTTGCGATAAAAAAAAACAATTCAAAAACAAATCATATAGATAAGACTGACTTTTCATTATCTACATCTCTGTGAAGTCTCTTCATTGCTTTCTCTCTGTTTTTGTTTCATGGAATCATTGAACACAAAGTAAAGGTAATTACATGATAATGTGATCTTTTCCTCTTTCATTCATTCATAAAGTATTTTAGTGCTTGCATTGTTTTGCCTATTTTGTGATTGATTGCTTTGTCTCTGTTTCTTCTTCATTCTTTTTTTTGGGTAAAGGGGAGTAATCCTGCACCCTGGTAAATATATTAGCCAAAAACTTTTAAGTACAATGGATATGGGTGAAATCCCACATCTCAGCCCGTTACATAGGCTAAAAGCTTACATAACAAGATACTTCCTAATTTCTCAACTAGAAATCAAACCACAATTCAAATGATAACATAAGACATAAGAACAAACGAAGTAAATTACTTCCTACGGCCTTGAAGCTTGGTACCATACATGGCATTAAAAGCATCCAAATTACCGGGAAGATCATACACCTGGCTCGCATAATTTTGACAACTTTATGGGTCACTGTAATACAAAAAGTGGTGCTTTTCTTATTAGTTGTTTTGGGTCACTTGGACTTCATAGGTCACTGTTTTGGGTCACTTGATTTTCGAGCATATCAACAAACAATTAGATAAGTTGCTAGAGAAAATAGTTTAGTAAACATAGCATTCCTTTGATGTAAACTTTGTTTAATAAGGTGAGAGTAACCTGAGAAGATTGTTTCGAATATTGGGTTTGAAAAAGTTCTAAGTGAAGGTGCGGCCGTGATCAATACGAATGTATAGAACATTGGAAAATAAGTACATCATCGTTATGTCTAAAATCCAATTTGACGAGGCCAAACTTTTATGATAACATTGTCAAAAATGTTATGATATAAAGGGTTCTGATATAATTTGCTTTGTAAAAAATGTTATGATATAATTTACTTTGTTACTATTACAGGAACAATATCAAACAATATTACACTTCATGTTTGAAGAATTGAAGTGACCCATAAAATTATCAAACAATATTACACTTCATGTATTGTAGTTGCGCTAATATCTTTACTCATTTTGTTTTCTATTGTTGAAAGTGGTGAGTTGAATATAAAAGATGAATGACTTCATTGATATTACAATTGAAGACTCGTCTAGACCAACATTCGAGAACATCGTTAATTCGCCAATAGTCGAGTATGTTTATGTTATTTTCTTAGTTGAGAATTTATTTACCTCTCACTTATTTGTTACATTATTAACTTGTCTATTTAAATTTTGTAGGCAAGTAGCATCCAAATACAAGCTAAAATTGAGATACAAAGGCTTCTTTAAGTTAGTGAAGCACTCATCCAGGATAAGATATTGTTTCGGCACTCAAATATGTTTTTTTATATGGACGCATCCTCATACAACTTGAACCAACTAAATGAAGAAGTTTTAAAGCATGATCAATCAACGAGCGATTTAGATTTGTCAATTCTTTTTCTTGAAAAGAATTCAACAGAGCAATCTTTTATTGAGCTTAATTATGATGAAAACATCATGGTTATGCTTAGAATGTATGAGAAAGAAAAAGAGATTACCGTTTTTGTGACAACAGACAATAACCATGGAAAAAAATATACAACACAACAAAGGTAAAATAACTTTCTTTATGTATTGTACGTGTACTTCCCACATATATTCATGTTATTAATCATGAAAAGTTTTGGTACACTGGTGATGATAAATTAATTGAAGAACCACATGGTGATGGTGATTTAGACTATTGTTTGTGTGACGAAAGCTATTATAGCCATAGGGACGCTCATGATTATGAGCAATTAGGGAAGACTTCTTTACATGACACTACAATACAATACCCAAAAACACCCATTTAAATAAATTAGTAGGGTACCCGCGCGATGCGGCGGTGGGTAGCTTAAAATAAATTTTATGAGCGTAAAATATCTAGTAGTGTGTCCAAACAGTGTCACAGATCGAATATACATGTGCATTCTACTCTTCACGTAGGAGTTCTCGATACACAACGTTTGACGTGTACACTCCGTCTTCAGCAATTTTTTTGGCGGGTTTTACTAACACCTTTACACCTTTGTGGTTTCACGTGAGATCCCTCTCGACAACGCCACATAAAGCTGACCATGATAGAATACTGAATCTGGTAGATAGACACCCACGTTTGGAATCGTCTGTCCTTGCGCCTTATTTATAGTCATGGCAAAGCTAAGGCGGACTATAATGCACCAATTTTCAGAATTACAACAAATTAAGCATATTGTAAAACAAACAAAAAAACATGTTATCATTTTCAGACCAAAATTCTATCAAACAACATTAATGCTATTAAAAACACCCATTCATAGAAAAAATTACAACTATTTAAGCACAATGTACAATGGTTCCAACCCTCCATTAAAATACACCCATATTAAAACGCCATTCAACAAATACAATTAATATACAATTTACTTCACCCATTCACCAAAATATACAATTATTTAATCACATTGTACAATCTAATTAAGCTTCCAAAATAAAACTCTAAAATCTGTATTCTTTCAAGATCTTTAAAGATCTTAACAGCAAAAAATACATATAACCTTCCTGATAGAGCGGCGCTTATATTTTTCCGGCGACTTTTTGAAGAACAAATAGAACGACGTTCAATTGATATCGACTTTTTGGTACTCCCACTGCTTTGACACAAATCCTTTCTGTAGCAACCGACATTTTAGGGCAATACTTGCTTATAAAAATAAGAACCATTTGTGATAGACGAAGATTTTTCAAACATATTTTAATAAATAAATTTCATTTATTATTACATATTATATATTTTTGAGCCTTTTGGACCTCATTTGATTTGAAAACAAGAGATTTTCTCGGGAAACATCAAAATCGACACACAACGCGCACAGACACAATCGTAACTTAGTATACACTTTAGTTTGATTATTTTATTAATTAAGAGAAACTACTCATGTAGATACTCATTTTTCGTGGAAAGTTTATTTTAAACGTAATGGTGTGAGTTCCGAGTCCTTAAACGATCGTTATCGAGTCCTAGCGAGTCCCGAAACATACTTTTATAGAAGTTTACAAAAGTTTCAATATTGATCCCTGTGTAGATATTTTTACCGCCTACCCTCTACTATCACCCACTTTCCATTTTTTTTGGTTTTGCTAAAAAATTTAAGTTATAATCACATAGGTTCTTTTATTTTACACAAACCGTAGCCTCACTCTTATTTGTTCTCTCTCTCCTTCATTTCATCATAACCCTAAAGTTACAAACCCTCTCCTCCTCTCACTTTGCAGCCGCCGCACCTTCAACCATCACCACCATCGTCACCGCCCCTCACCACCACTAAAACACCACTCATATATCACCACCGCATCACCCACACCACCGATCCGTGGTGTACGCGCCCTAACCCACCACAACCGTCACCCTACGCGCCACCACAGCCGTATATATCACCACCCTCATCACCCATCTTTGTCGATCTATTGATTCACGAGTAGTACGTATTCATTTTTTGAGGGTTTTGGGTTAATAAAGATTAAAGGTTAATAAAGACAAAACTAAAAACGTATTTGGTATCATTTGTGTCCTATTTGGTTGTTTTCGTTGCTGTTTGAGTCGCGAATACAAGGGGTGCCGGGGTTGTACAGTATGCATTCATGGTTGTAATTTTTGTTATAGGGGTGTTTTTAATGCTATTTAATGTATAATTCTAAGAGTTTGGTCTGAATTTCGAGTTATGCTTGTTTTAGTTGTACATGATGTTTTGCTTGTTGTAAGTATGAAAAATCCTTGCTTTAAAGTGTTGTAAACATTGCATAATTTTTTGTACATATGAATTTTTTAGAGAGAGAGTCCTTTGTCTATTATACGTAGTATAGATAAATAAATAAATAAATAAATAAAGCAAATCCAACGCATGTTGATGAGTTAACACTCAAATCAACGCCATTAATTTCTCAAGGAGGGTGTAGTGACACCGGCATCGCAGGTGCCACATCGGCATAACGCTGACTCCTGCGTTACCACACCTAGTGTTAGGTCACCATATTAGTAAACACAAGTATTCAAATGAGAGAAATGAGATGAGAAATAGACTTGGTTGATTAAGATCAATATGAAAGATGAAAGAACAAGAGTTTCCTTAAGATATGAAATTAACCAACAAAATAAAAGAGTTACATAGTGTCCTATTTATAGAGGAGGACTAGGGCCACACATCCCTTCCTTCCTATCTTTATGTCGTGGGCTTTCAGGCCCATTGGACACTTTTGGGACTCGTCTTATAACCAAACGAGTATTAAGCTAACGTAACTCAAAAGTGATAAAACTAGCAACCTATTACATTTAATTGAAATGACCGAGACTTGACTGAATAGTTGAAACTATGATCCTAACAATCTCCCCCTAAGGATCGGTCATGGAAGATTGTTGATGGATAGAACTTTGCACGGTCCATCGAGGTTGCTTTGAGACGTCTTTGTTCTTCAAACTGTGAATGTTAACTTTGATAGCTTTAGACGGTCTTCCAAAATAAATGTTGTAGAATATCATCATCGTTCTTTGATTCTTTCTTTGTTTGGATTGAAAAAGGATAGATAAGTAGTTAATCGCCATTCGTCACTTTTTCCGTCTCTCAGGGATTCGCTCTGTTCCCAACATGCTCATAAATCTTTAACGTTCGTAGTTGTTATGCATCTCTAAGCTCTTATGTCTTTTAATGTTGAAAGATTCATATTTTGAGGTAGATCTTCTTTTGAAATGTGGATAGGCTTTTGAGCTTT
>LBNU01025650.1:4652-23175 GCA_014162995.1 Artemisia annua | reverse complement strand
ATCACGATCGTTGTTCGGGTAACATAGTGCACCAAAGACATGAAGGTGTTGAACATTGGGCTTACGTTTGTGGACAAGTTCATATGGTGTGCAATTGTGTCGTTTGTTGATCATACATCGATTCTGGGTATAACATGCTGTTGAGACGGCCTCTGCCCAAAGATAGTCTGGTAGTTCTGCATTGATCAACATTGTGCGGGCGGCTTCCACTAAAGTACGGTTTCGTCTTTCGACCACGCCATTTTGTTCGGGAGTCCGAGCAATAGATGTTTGATGAACAATACCTACCTTCTCAAAATAATCCCGAAGGGTTTGATTTTTGAATTCAGTTCCATTGTCTGTTCTGACGGTTCTGACGGTGTTTCTAAGCTGAACTTGAATTTTGGTGAGAAAAGTGACTATCATGGATGGAGCTTGGTCTTTAGTACGAAGAAAGTAGACCCAAGTCCATTTTGAGAAGTCATCTACTATGACAAGAATGTAACGTTTCCCGTTGATCGTTTGTACTCTCATTGGTCCGCACAAATCCATATGTAATAGCTGAAGAACCTGATCCGTACTGGGTTCTTGTTTTGAAGCAAGATGTGCACGTTTGCTCTTCCCTTGTTCACAAGCAGGACAAAGGTGATCTTTAGCGTATCTGAATCTGGGGAGTCCTTCAACTAACTTGTGTTGAGCCAGATCAGTCATGGTTTTGAAGTTGAGATGTGACATTCTTTTGTGCCATAACCATGATTTTGTAGATTCGGCCTTAGAGAGTAAGCAGATGGGAGAGGAAGCAATCATATCAGACATTGAAATGGTATAAAGACTGTTGCTGCGAGTGCCGGGCATTAGATCGTTCCCTTGTAGATCACGTACGAAACAAGTTTTCTCCCTGAATGCAACTTCTAAGTCACCGTCACAAAACTGACCGACTGAAAAGAGATTGTGACCAAGACCTTCAACATAGTATACACGGCTGATTTCAATATTCCCACTGACATAATCTCCATACCCCATAATAGCAGCGAAGTGATCATTCCCGAATCTGACAGTACCAATGAACTTTGATACAAAGTTTCTTAACAGTTTGAGATCGCCTGTCATATGTCGGGTACATCCGCTATCAACAATCCAGAGAATGATTTGCACCACCTGCATCACACGAAGGAGACGACGATGGCACAATGGTAAGGGTGGAACCCGATGAAGTAGTGGGTTCCGGTTGGTTAGAAACACATGATATAATAACTTTAGGAATCCAAGCAATTATGCATCTTAGTTAACCAACGATGCCACTTCCAACTAGATTGTGCTTTCTTCTTAGTGAATTCGCTAAGTGAAGGCAAGTTCTTAGGATTGCTGGGCTTAATTACAGGGGTAGCAACTACATCCTCAGAAACTACAGGGGGCGTTAATCCTAGCTTAGATTTGGAAGCAATAGTGGGCCTAGATTTCTTGCCTTTTGTAAGTTTCTTAAGACGTGTTAAAAGAGAAGTAGCAACACACTTAGAGTGATCACCAGATAGCATAGATTTACGACAACACACACAAGATGCATTAAACGATAAAGAAGTACGAGATACATCATTCGTTACAGACAGATTCGGATTACAAGTTGCCAAATCACAATCTAAATCTATAGTAACATGATTATTATTCAAATTCCTAGGGTGAGCTTCTACTTCCATAGCTTTTAAGTTTTCTCTCTTACGTCACAAATTCCTATTATTCTGTTTCTCTTTTTGGTGCTTGGATCTGCTAACGCTAGGAGGGATAACTAGTCCTGGAGAGGTGGAAGAACTCATGTTAGAATTATGAATAGCTGTATCGTTACTAGTGTTATCTGTCCTATGTTTTTCTGGTGCAACAATCTTAGTATTTGCAGACTTTTTCTTTTCAAGATTTTTAATTTTCTCCTTCAATTCAATAATGATGTGCGTTTTGTCCTGAATTGTGCTGTCAAGCTTTCGGTTTAAGTAGAAATATTCATCTCGACTCTTTTGCCAAAAATCTGTTACTTCTTGCAATTCAGCAATCTCTTTTTCATATTTAGAAATCTGACTTTTAAGTTCCTCATTTTCATTTGAAAAAGATGTCGAAGTTTTAAGATTTTGCAATTCAAGTTCAAAAACAAGACTTTGGTTTTGACACCATTCTAGTTTTTTGTTGAGTTGAAAGATTTCATCTGAAAGTTTTTTCTGCACATCATCATTTTGTTGTCGGAGACTCATGTTCTCATTTTTTAATGTCTCAACTGTTTTATTCAACAACCCAATATCATCACAGTGTTCAGAAACAAGCATATCAGTACCACATTCATAAAGAGAATTCATTACCACAGATATAATATCATAATTGAGGACACGTTCCATGAGACGATCATTTTCATTTTGCAAAAATTGATTTTGACGTTGATAAAATGAAATTGATTTTTCTGTTTCTTGAAAAATATCCATCATTGAAGACACTTCTTTTTGAAGATCCTGTTCCCAGAGTTCAGCACATAATCGTAGATGTTGAACGTGAGGTAAAAATTGTTTTTGAAACACCTCTCGCCGTTCACGCTCATGAGGAGCAATAAATGTGAAAACAGTGATTTCTGAATTACGATCAACAGCATCTTGTAAAAATTCAATATCTTCCATAAACGTTTGGAAATACCGAAGTATCTTGCACGTTTTAGGAAGAGGTTGAACATTTTCTGGTTTAGTTAAAAGACCATTGTTTTGAACTACTGGTGTGAGGGAAGCTTTATAAGAAGGAAGATCTTCTGGTAATATAAAATACGGTTGTTCAACATTCTCTTTTTGAGGTGTAAAAGTTTCATTGATAGAAGGCATTTTTGAGTAATCAAAAGGTTTGTTGAAATCAACATTTTCCATTTTAGATCGAGTCTCGTCCTCTATTTCCAATTCTTCCTCACGATCATAAACAACAGCACGAATAACAGTGTCATCAAAGAAATGGTTTGCACTATATATCTTCGGAATCTCGGTGAGTGCTTTATTTAAAAAACTGGGTGATTCACTACCAATGGCAAAACCATGGCCGGTGTTTGACCGTTTTACAGAAAGTTTATGAATGGTTGTAATTGAATTACCAGTTTTATATACAACATTCTGAAACTCTTTGAGTTGACTCGTCAATTCAACAATTTCATCTAAATATGATTTAACTCTATCCCTTGAAATCTGTTTATGTTCCTGAAAATCCGCTTGACAAGTTGACAACTCATTTTTGGTTTGCAAAATGACATCTTCGAGTTGAGCAACTTGTTGTTTATGTACAAAAGCTTGTTGTTCAAGTTGTAAAGCTAAATCATTTTTAGATTCCATTATGTTGCCAATTTGAAATTCGAGATCCTTTTCACGACGATAAGATTCTTTAAAAGCATTTTCAAAGCTCTTTTCGTTATCAATGAGTTTAACAGCGTTATTTAATTGTATATTCAAACACTCGAGATCCCTAGACAATGATGCATTCTTCTCTTTCAATCTCGCATTTAATTCTTGACATTTTATATTTTGAGATTGACTGGCCATGAGAAGTGTCCGAAGGTCTGAATCTGGATCAGTCATAGAAGCAAGGGGTTTAAGATGAGCATTGTTGTCGTTTACATGATTAGTGTGAGAATCATCAATTGAGACATCTGAGTTAATTTGATCATCATCAAATGTAACGACTGTGTCCAATTGATAATTTTCGTCTGTAGAGAACAATGCATCATTTTGAACCGATTGTTTCGATGTAGATGCAGATGCAGATGGGGTGACAATATCATGTATAAGGCATGAATTAAAGTCGTTTACCTGAGACAGAGTGTCAGAATCATATACTGGACCTGATTCAGTGATGTGGAGTTCCTGCATGTTGGCCATAAGCATAACAGCAGCATTAGCTTCGAGATCTTCCATGTCATCATCAGACTGAGCATTGGCCATGAAGCTGTTGTCATTCAGTTTATTTGTGCCTCTAGCTTCCTCCTGAAGAGCTAATAGAAGTTGCTGTTTGTGATACTTACTGCCCTGAGTTCTTGGAGAAGGACATGCAGTAGCCATATGACCGACTCCATTGCAGTTAAAGCACTTAATGATCTGATTCCCTGATGTATCATTCCCATTATCCCCAAAATCAACCTTCTTCTGAGATGAACCAGAGTTGTTCCTGAAGCTTCCTCCATTGTTGTTAAACCTCTGTCCAGAACTATAACCACCAGAATTGAATCTCCCACTGTTACGGTTTTGAACCTCAACACGGCCATCATGAATCACAGCTTGATTCCTTGTATTAGACGATGATCGGAGACGATTGTTGGACTTGTTAGAAAATTTGCTGAAAGCTCTAGCAATGAGTGCTATTCCCTGATTAAGGCTGTTGAAGTCCTCGTCATCATCATCATCATGTGATTGGTACAAGGGATCATTGTTGTGTGATAGGTCAAGTTGTGTTGGTTGTTGTTGTGAAAAGAGATCATAAGATGAAGTCTTATTCTGAATAGGGTAATTGAAGTGATTCTGTTCAACTGAGTAATCGGGAAGTTGCATGGATGAATTCGAAACATGTGAGTGAGCAACCAATGCTAATGAGTTTGATGTTGGAGACGGTGAAAGGGTTCCTCTCTGAGCACGGTCTTTGTTCACTTCTGACTCATGGTGTTTGAGATAATCATACAACAATCCATACGGTGCATCATGGAGATTCTTTGCCTGACGAACAAATGTCACATATCGCTGCCAATCCGGTCCAAGACACCCAAGAAACTTAGTGTTAATGGGAATCTTTGGTAGTGTGATGTTGTGTCTGTCGAGGTCATTTATGATATTGGTGAAGCGGTGATAGTATGACTCAAGTGATTCCATTGGCTCTATCATGAAGTGTGTGTATTCCATGTAAAGTTTGGATTCCATATCCTCCTGTTTCAACTGAGTTCCTTCCATTAGTAGATGAACGTGTTCCCACATAGCTTTAGCATTTTTTTGAGCATCAACACTGCGAAAGATAGGATTTGGTATGCTGTGAAGGATGTAACTCATGGCATATTCGTCCGCTTCCTTATGAAGAATTTGTTCAGCAGTGAGACGTGTTTCAGGTAAAGCTGTTGAAGACTCAGGTCTAGGTGGAACAGCATTGTCATTAGCAGGAACAGTGTTGAGAGGTGGTACAAATGGACCTTCCATGATAACCTTCCTAAGATATCTGCCATGTGGTTTCTTGAGATCAAGAAATCTAAGGAATCGGCTTGACCATTGAACATAGTTACCCGGTGTTAACATTGGTGGTGTGTCAAGTGAACCTGCTTCATGCCTCGATTGTTGAGTAGTAATGACCTCACACATCTGATCAAACCAGTGAGACTGTTTTGGCGTTGGAGTGATTTGTTGTAGCATTGGTAAGGGTTGAGGTTGAAATTGATGCATCATGGCATGTTGCTGAGAATACATTTGACTTGGCTGTGAATATGATTGTGCATTTTGTTGATATTGTTGTTGCTGACGAAATTGTTGCAGTTGATGATATGGTTGTGCTTGATAAGGGTTAAAGTACGGTGGTTGAGACATGATTGAAAAACTTGTGGTTTATGGATCTTGTAGAAGGTATAGTACTTAAGACAAATCTTAGAAAACAAATCCCAATGTGATTTCGATACTTGGTAATTGGAAGATTTCGATAAACTGTTAAAGTCCAAGTAATCTCGATACACTGAAGTTCTCGATAAAACAAGTAGGATCTCGATAACTCACGTTGTTCTCGATAAAAGGAGATTATCGAGAAATGTTGGAGACAATTATCGAGATCTTTGGTTCTATGAAGACAAAGTATGTTTTCGATGTATCTGAAAGTAATTTCGATAGATTCACAAGATTTCGAAAGCAAACAAGTGATTTCGATAAATGGTGAAGTTCTCGATAACCTCAGGTTCTCGATAACAAGTATCAAAGTTTCGAGATTATACAATAACGAAACTATCCAATAAGTCGAAGTGTTTTCTTTCTTATACAAGAGAGAAAAGCACTGAGTAAGCAACAAAAACACTTAAGTAGTAATATCGAAAGTTCTCGATAAAAGAGGGTTTAAGGTTCTCGATAAAATGGGGTTTTGTGTTCTCGATAAGTAGCCAAAATGCAGATTTTTCTTTTGTGAAAAAGCAAGCCTAAAACGAGTTTTTAACCTAAGATTCTTGTACAACTAGCATTAAAATGATGAAATCTTAATGAAAGTTGCAAACTTGAACTTTTTAACAAAAATTTCAAAAATCTCGATAAAAAGTACAAGTTTATACGAATCAAAAACAACTCAAAAATTTTGAAACTTTGTTGTTTGTTTTGGTTTCTAACACAAGTTTGTAATCAAATATGTGATAAAAACACAAAAGAAGCAAGAAAGTTGCAATCTTTTTGATGTTAACGTGGTAAAAAACGTGTTTGAGGGGCGTATAACACAAAAAAAAAAAACTACACCTTCTTCTAGCGATTGATACCACTTGTTAGGTCACCATATTAGTAAACACAAGTATTCAAATGAAAGAAATGAGATGAGAAATAGACTTGGTTGATTAAGATCAATATGAAAGATGAAAGAACAAGAGTTTCCTTAAGATATGAAATTAACCAACAATATTAAAGAGTTACATAGTGTCCTATTTATAGGAGAGGGATAGGGCAACACTCCCTTCCTTCCCTATCTTCTATGTCGTGGGCTTTCAAGGCCCATTGGACACTTATTGGACTCGTCTTATAACCATACGAGTATTAAGCTAAAACGTAAATAAAAGTGATAATACTAGCAACCTATTACATTTATTGAAATGACCGAGACTTGACTGAATAGTTGAAAACTATGATCCTAACACTCTCTCACACCTGTTTCTCCATACGTCTCTTGCTAAGATGATAATACGTCTTATCCATTCTAGAATGCATCAAATACCTTGCATGATTGATGTCCTTATGCTTTCTCCCAATGAAACCAATAGATGGTCCGCAAAGTACATACCTCCATCTTCATTCCTTTCCATTTACCGGTCTAAACCAAGTAATCCTTATTATTACATGTTCTCTCCCTTGAACATCTCTCCCTGTGCTATCAATATCATCCTTCTAACTCCAGACATAATTACCATAATCATTGCTCATAAACATCCAAGTTTCACTCGTTCACTCCTACTCAGCATTCTTACTACGATGTTCACTCTTCCTAGAGGGTAAGGAATCTGACAGTCGTAGTCACTGAGAAATTCCACACCCAACTTCTCTTTGACATATATTAACCTCTTGTCAAATATATGCTAAAGATTCTTATGATCTGTGTAGATAACACTCTTTGCTCCATACAACTATCGTCTCCAAGTCTTACTCCCAACTCTAAGTCATGTATCACATAGTTCCCCTTATGGATCTTCTACCTCTGCGATGCCCACGCAATCTGAAGAACGTACATCTTGAAGCTAAACCTCTCACTTGAACAACTTGGCAGACATCCTCTACTTCTTCACCAAACACAATGATAACCAAATCGACAATCTATTCTAAAGAAACGACGCAAACCACGTAACCGGTCGAACTAATACGTATATCACCGAACTCAAAAGGTTACGAATCACCGACTAGCGTAAAAACCAAATATCAAAATCAAAGCTAGAAAACACAAATGAGAAATTTTCCCCAACAAAAGTAGACGCAAATTAAATGTTCATGAAAACCCGTACAAAGAAAAGATAAAATACACGTACCCATAGAAAATCCATCAGCGTACCACAACGAAAGAAACACTTGAGAAACCAAATACGCATCAAATTTGATAAATAAGAACCATATATAGTTCTTATTCCGGTACTCGTCCTTACCCAACAACAAAAAAAAAATGAATTTTGTTTTTCAAATGACATACCTTAATCTCATACATTTTTTTTTAAATATATATAAACCATTTTATGTAAGAAAATCATCTCCTACTTAAATTCCATAATAGGAATAGTTTTTATAATACCAAGGTTAATTATATAAACATAGTATCTCACCTTACTTGTTTAAGATATCTAAATCGTGGTTATTAACACAGTAAACCAAGCAAACTTTCATAGTAGAATTGTTAAAAATAGCTTTGAAAATAGACTGATAACACATTGAACTTATTACATCAATATAACCATTTTTTTACACCTCATTTTCACCATAAAATAATAGTTTCCAGCAAATGACCTTGAAATACCCAAAAACGAATTGTAAAATGCCATAAAGACTCAAACACAACCTCTTAATCGAATGCGAGAGACATAGAGGAATCACATAATCAAAATAATCATCAATCGAACTCATACCAGTGAACACTCACGCGAATACATTGCAAACCAAGCGAAGAACGTAAAGACTCATTCGTACAATGATCAAACCAAAATCATAGAAATACATCAATACTACCAAGTTGCAAAACATGTCACGAAATTTCAATTGGTGTGTAAATGAGGGATTAAAATCCACACCAACTCGTCACGAACCAACAATACTCGAAGAATAATATAACATTCATTCGAGGAATGAATGAATGGAATAACCAAAGAAACGTACCATTTTCCAATGAAAACAAATCTGAATTACTACTATCAATCATGACACCGAATAAGAAGGATGAGAAATTCATACCAACATAGTATGAACAGGAGGCGCTAGACTTAGAACTAGATATCCAAACAGAGCGTCCAACAAACGAACCAACTTAATATCACAGTATTCGTCCCAACAGATATTTGGGGTATCAACATATGATAGGTAGAATGGAATCTTGCCACCTACACACCCCAACATATAACGGTTGCCTAAACGGTTAAGAGAATACTTCTCTAACCATACAACCATCATCAACATGATATCACATACCATCTACCACAACATATAACAACAAACATCAATTAATGCAATAATGGTCACAAGTCTACGTGTGTGATACCCTTATAATTATGTTCGTGACCATAGTTTTAAGCCTATTCCACACGCATACTTACTTCCATAACCACACATCTCAATGATAACGCACGTATACCACATAGAACCTAACACACATCACAATCCATGCCATCATTCTTGCAAGTCCACTTGTCTTGTGACGCATGTATAATTATGTTGGCCACCATAATTATCTATGCCCCCTTTCACAAGTATACTCCCTCCTATGACAGCACTTCATGCAAACAATCATCTCACAAGGAACAATTCCAATAATTACTTAAAACCTATAATCAAAATCACTTGGATAAGGTCGATCAAATATCCAAGAGTAATCGCGCTACAACATGGCTCCAGACGGCAAAAGATGATATAAGAATTCCAAAACATAACACAAAACAAAAGACGTCGCACAAAGGCTCAGGCTCTACTCTCGCACTTGCCTCCCCACTCAGATCGGTTAAACTTACTACTCGTTGTGGACTCCAGATTCGAATCTACATCATTCCATCCTAACTCCCCTTCATCTTTTCTCAACCACTCATTCATGTTTCCTACACATTGAGGAAATCAACAATGTTCCAAAATCATCTCTATTCCTTTCTTCCAATTCCGCATGATCCACATGTGCATACAAATCAAGAGGTTTAGACTGAACCACCTTTCCCTCATATGAGAAGTGAGANCATTCCATCCTAACTCCCCTTCATCTTTTCTCAACCACTCATTCATGTTTCCTACACATTGAGGAAATCAACAATGTTCCAAAATCATCTCTATTCCTTTCTTCCAATTCCGCATGATCCACATGTGCATACAAATCAAGAGGTTTAGACTGAACCACCTTTCCCTCATATGAGAAGTGAGAACACTTCCCAAGGTACTCGGTAACGGCTCCATCTCCTGAGGTCACCGCGGTTATAAACCTTTCCACTTCTTCTCCACCAACGTTTTCCATAAACATCCTCTCCTTACCCGAACATGGATACATGCTAGCAGGAACTCGGATTCTGCGGTTAATCCGCTTTATCCTACCACTCCTCTTGCAACTAGTAGCAAAACGATAACCCAACAAAACTTCTTACGCGCGGAAGATGACATACTAGAAATCGACATATACAATACTACATATAGGGGATAGAATAGACATCCAAAAATCGACATAAAATAAATCATAAACTTAGAGAAAATAATCATATAAATTACCATACTTATACATAAGCCCAAAATGCAACTACATGAAGGACTCCTAGGTTATAGTCTAGGTTCAACCACCTACTTCTCTATAACCAAGGCTCTGATACCAATCTGTCACACCTCGCCAAGGCGGAAACGCGAGTGTGTAACTTCATGGATATCATCACAACACATGGTGTCTATATAGAGAGTAACTACATGCACAAAAAATAGAGCAAAGTACAGACACAAAGTGTCATAACGATACCCCAAAAGAAAATAACCAAATCAAACCTCCAAAGGTATCTTCAACAAAGTCAAACATATTCATAATCCAACCATATAGATAATTCATCACGATGCAACTAAAGTCTCTTCTAGTTGCTTCCATCTATCTTATCCTTAGAATGCCCACCTGAAAATGATGCTTAAAACGTCAACATAATGTTGGTAAGATTCATAGGTTTAAGACACACATTCACACTCATGGCAACCAGTTCAATATGATTATAAAACATAGCTGGACATACAACTTAAAGTTATCATAAAGCTAACATGTAATCACACACAACAAAGGCAACAACGGGACGGAACGTGCCCCTCCGATCCAACATTGGCATCAATTAGGTCGCATGTGCGAGCAACAGGATAAGCATCCTCCCAATTGAATCACGTATAAATCCACAACACTTGGCATCAAATAGGTCGCATGCGCGAGCAACAGGATAAGCATCCTCCCAATTGAATCACGTATAACCACACAACATAATAGTGAGTAGGAGTATTACTCTCCAATTGGATACTCCCCCCCCCAATTGGACCACACAACGTTATCACACAACATTCATCACATAGCATTCATACGATAACATTATAAGTCCAAGTCTTTTTAAATCACACATAATCACAGTAACTCAAACCATTTAAGACAAGCATCATTCCCATCCCAAGTTTAAAACAAAGTAAAAAGTATGGGACTATGAACTCACCNCATAATACTGAGTAGGAGTATTACTCTCCAATTGGATACTCCCCCCCAATTGGACCACACAACGTTATCACACAACATTCATCACATAGCATTCATACGATAACATTATAAGTCCAAGTCTTTTTAAATCACACATAATCACAGTAACTCAAACCATTTAAGACAAGCATCATTCCCATCCCAAGTTTAAAACAAAGTAAAAAGTATGGGACTATGAACTCACCTCAACTTTGCAGCTTCCAACAAATACAAATCACAAATCTATACAACACAAATAAGTTCACGTTACACATGGTCAAGCTAAAAGCTATAACCCATGCAATACTCATATGATGGATGTCTAAGGTTCATATGACCCACCATAGATCTCCTAGACTCCATACTAAACACCATCAACCATTAATGCTCACTAAATCCCTTGCACTTATAATCTCAGAAAACGCAGAATTTTGGGGTACATTCACCCACATAAAATAATAACCATTTAAGCTTAATAACTCACACCAAATATTCACCATGGTCTCTCATAAGCATACAAGCTTATCCCAGAAGGCCATGGTCTAATAACACTCACAAATACCCATAAGAAAATCAAACTTGTCAACTATCCAGATTCGGATCTGAACGCACACCAAAAAGTTTTGATTTTAGAAAAATACTTCTACAACTTTTTATCGCGAATCCTTTCCGGGGAAGTCTAAGATGACCTGAAAATCAACTTTCCCAGAAGGGCTAACCTTAATAACACTTTATCACCCACAAATCACTATCAAACTTTTACCAAAATCTGTCCCGGTTTAACAGCTTTGACACCTTAACTTGTTAAAATCAAAAGAATAACTTCCGGACCTCAAAATCAATCGTGGTAGGACTTTTTGGAAAGCCCTTTCTTTGAACTATAATTTAGGGTTAAAATTCGTGATCTAACTCATTACCATCTATTAACTAACCTCGTATCTTTACAGCCCTAACATTCTGTCCAAACCCTAACTTGCAAACTAACGTGTTTTACGCTCAATTCGCTTAACCAATCCTCATACTATTATCAATTAATGATCCTAACATGTTTTACATCATAAAATTACAGAAGTTTATAAACCCTAACTCCATCATAATTTATATTACACGAATTATAACAATAAACATTAATTAGATGAAAACTAGTTTCAAAAGTATACCTTACGCTTGATTTTTGGCTTCAAGAGCAAAACCCTAATTTTTATTTTTCTCTTCTCCTTGTGTTCGACCAAAATTGCAGGAAAAATAGTTTTGGGAGCTTTGGTTTTGTATTTATATTAAATGTGGATAACCCTTGGGCCTAAGAATCCTATTTGGACTTAAATTGGGTTTCCTTTTCCCTTCCCTACACCATAATCGGCCGCCCCTTTAATATACATATATTTTTTATTATTTTTTTATTAATTTATTTATTACACTCAAAACCTCATACTTTTCATATTTTATGCACTCCCATAACGAAACCTAACGTCTTTTGCGATAAACCTTAATTTTACGACAAACCGGAAAAATAATCATTTTCAAAACAAATTTTCCAAAAATAGGTTTCCACACTCTTTATAAACACAACACATAAAAACAATCTCCTCGTAACTTACTAACGTTCAAACATTTGAACGAAGACTTGTTACGCAAAAACCGCGAAGCACCAAAACTACACAAGTCATTTCTACACCACAAAGGCGATCAAAATGAACTTACCCAAAATCAATACTCCTCAAATCATAACAACAACCTCAAACAAACAGGGATTTAGTGCCACATTCATACTTATCATAAATATATTATACATATCTCACACATATACTCCACATAAACACTTAATTCACACAAAACAAAGTCAAATGGTCGAAACTATTAGTCAAACTAACCCGCTAAAATCATGGTTGTCACAATTAGTTTATTCATAATTTCATGTATTTTAAAATTTTCTTATTGTTTTTTAAATTTTGAACGTTTTTTTCACAATTTTCGTATTGTAATTTGTGTTTTTATTTGATGAATGAATGAAATTTAGTTTCTTTGAAAAAATAGAAATAAAATAAAATTGTGTGTGGGGCCTAAATGGCATATTATGAGGGAGATTATATTTTAATGTGTGAGTGTTAAAAGTGAGATGCTAAGGTTGTACTGAAAAACTGTAAATAGCATGTTACGGTACATGGCTCTTTAAAGGGGCATGACTATAACAACCTAATATCAGAAGCAGTTCCGGTTTTAAATTTGAAGGTTAAATGATAAGGATTAACATGACAGCATTTGATGGTTAAACGAAAGTTGGACTAGAGTGTGGTCATCCTTTAGTGTCATATATTTTTCCATAATTCGACTTGCATCCGGCTTATACATTCATAGTTAGGATTAAATAACAAATAAAATTAAAATTAAAACAGTGAGAAGTAATAATAACCATACATTTTAGATGCACTTAAAAAACAGATGCATATCTTCTCAAATTTTCTTTCTCATTTGAAGTGTGTAACAATAATTACTTCACACTATTCTCATTTTAATTATTCTTCTCACTACAATCATTTTCAATAAGAGAAATGATTTGCACACTCTATTTTTTGATTAGGACACTCAATCATGTAAATTAAACCGTTGTACCGTAGAAGTACATTATGTTAGGAATATAAATATTCACGTGAAAGACTCGGTCACCCCGAGTATAGATTAGCATCATTTAGCTCGTACTCTTAGTAATAGTTAGTTAGTACGTAGTTAGTTAACGTAGTATTTGTGGAGTTGGGTCGGGTCTTTACTCACTGTCAGCTCACTCCACAGCCCGTGTAGGGGCGTTTTATGTTTTAGTATAAATACCCCTTCCCTTGTGTGGGAAGGGTTGGACCTTTCACATTTCACTAATCTAATATCATTTCTTTGTCTCTCTAGAAAAAGGCTCCCACTCAATCTCTTTCTCTCTCTAACAATTCGAACCATAATCACAAAGACCATACATGTTTTGATTTAAGAGTATCCAACAATTGGTATCAAGAGCCATGGTTAGATCATACATACTGTGGATACTCGGATTTGTAGCTTGGTTTTTGTGGTTTTGTTTAGGTTAGACTTGTTTTTCTTGAAAACACCTTGCTTTGATCTTGTTAGTGTTTAGAAGTGTAATATGATTGTACTTTCATGATTAGTGTTGTTATATGAGCTTAGTTTAGTGTTTGGGTTACTTGTTTCATCAATTATTTGGGGAATTCGTGTGATGTTTTGATAAGTTTCTTACCTGCGATTTGTGTCTCGGTAAAAAAACCTTTCATCGTTGCGATTTGTGTAGTTTATGGCTGCGACTTGTCATTTTTCTTAAAAAAGGAAAGAAGGCAAAACGCAAGAAAATGACTGTTATGTCCTTTTGTGCCTGCGATTTGTGTGCTTGCGATTTGTGTGGCTGTGATTTGTGGGCTTGCGATTTGTGCAGTTGCGATTTGGGTAGTTGCGATTTGTGGGGTTTGCGATTTGGGTTCCTGCGATTTGTTGTCACTGTGATTTGGTCAAGGTGTTGCGATTTGGGTACTGTGATTTGTCTAAGTTCTTCACTGTGATTTGTCTAAATCCTTCATTGTGATTTGTATAAGTTCTTAACAGTGATTTGTCTAAGTTTTTCACATAAACTCAATCCAACCAACATATTCACAACTCAACTCAATCCAACAACAATTCACCTAATCCAACAAACAATCAATCACTTTAACACACAATCACTAATCATTAAACCAATCCAACAACTTTCATAACACAATCAAGTAACCATCTTCTCACAGTTTCTTTGTGATTTTGTAAAATCCCACGAAAGAATTTATTTCTCGGTTTAAATCATAAGAGTTGTAAAATCCCTTGAGAAGTGACCATCGTGGCAAGTACTTCTTCTGATGACATTCAAGCTGCCGGGTCCGACACCCGCCCTCCTATGCTTGATAGGACGGATTATGAATCATGGGCACAAAGAATTCGACTCTACTATTTGGGAAAGGAAAATGGTGTCAACATTTTTCGATCCATTGATGAAGGACCCTTTCAATTGGGCACCACTAGAGATGTTATCACTACTGGTGAGGATGGAACTGTCACTCTTGGAATCGACAGACCACGTACTTACAACGATCTTAATGAGGAGGAGAAGAAGCGTTATGATGCAGACATTCAAGCTTCCAATATTGTGATTTAAGGACTTCCCAAAGACGTTTACAAGCTTATAAACTTCAACACTGAAGCTAAAGCTGTTTGGGACAATGTCAAAATGCTTCTAGCCGGTTCAGAACTAACCAAAGAAGATCGTGAATCTCAGTTGTATGATGAATTTGAGCACTTCAAGATGAACCCTGGGGAAAACATCATGGACTACTATGTTAGAATTCACAAGCTTGTGAACGACATGAGGATTATCAGATGACAATGCCAAACATTCAACTCAATTACAAGTTCGTGAACAATATGTCACCCGAATGGGATCTATTTGTTATAGCAATGAAGCTCAACAAAGGATTGAGAAATACTAATTATGAACAGTTGTATGCTTACTTACAACAACATGAAAAGCATGTTGTTTTTTATCTTCAATTAAGGGAAAAACACAATCCAACAACGACAAATGATTCACTTGCATTTGTTTCAAGTATTCAGCCGTCCAGTCAATCCTCACTCGATCAAGTTTATCATCCTTCTTCATCATCGCTGAATCAGACATCATTTGCACAATCATCTGCGCATCCACCATCTGCTGTGAACACCCAACCGGACTCAGGGTACTCTCATACTGACAAAATGATTGATAATTTTTCCAATCAAGTTTCTTTACTTGTCCAACAATTCATAGCAACACTCCCTAAAACCAACAACCACCTTAGAATTTTATCAAATCCACGCAATCAAGCAATTGTGAAAGATGGACGGTTGTGGTTCAGAATCTTCAAGGTAGACAAAATGTGAATCAAAGGAATGGTGGTGGGGGCAACGTGCAGAACAGAGTTGGGAATGCGAATCAAGGGCAAGCTAGGCAACCCAAGTGTTACAACTGTGGAGGATTGGGCCACATATCCATGAACTGCACTCAACCAAAGCATCCACAGAACTCCGACTACTTCAAAGATAAGATGCTACTGATGCAAGCACAAGAGAATGGAGCGGCTTTGGATGAAGAGGAGTTATTGTTCCTTGCTGGAGATGAGAGGAACACATTTGATGCTGATGTGAATGATCAACCAGTTCGGGACTTGGCACTTAATGATCCTAACATCTTCCAAGCTGATAACTTTGATGCCTTCGACTCAGACGTTGATGATGAACCCACTGCTCAAACCATCTTCGTGGCTAATCTATCTTCTGCAGTCTCATAACCACAACGATCTAGTCCTTCCAACTCATCTGTCATATATGAGGTACTTAAATTGTATGACATGTGTAAAAGAGTTGATGAACCGAAGATTCCCAACAAAGTACAACAGACGAATGTTGTTGAGTCAGATGCTGTTGATTTGGGAAATAGCGATGTTATCCCAACTGAACAACAAGTGATACACAACAAAGAATCTGTTGTACCTAGTGGTGCATCTTCCATTATAAATAAAGATAATTTGGTGCATGAACAAAAGATTCCTAACGAAGTACAACAAACAAACGTTGTGGAATCAGATACTGATGATATGGGAAATACTAATGTTATCCCATATGAACAACATGTGAAACACAACAAAGCGTCTGTTATACCTAGTGGTGCATCTTCTGTTGTAGATAATGCCTGTGAGTTGCATGAAAACACCGTGTTTATCCCTGATGATTCTATGACCACTATACTTAACATCCTTAAAGATCAGGTGACCATATATGAACGACGGGCAAAATTTAAGCTAACCGAACGTGAGCAGAAAATGGATTGGCAAAGGCGTACATTCATAACAGAACGTAATTTAAGGGAAGAAACTTTAAAAAAGGAGTTATGTTGTTTACAAAAATAACTTGATCTAACTGTTAAACAAAAACAGGAGATCCAGGAAATGTAATTACTCTGAAACAAGATTTCAAACAAAAAGAAACAAAACTCTTAAATGATTTTTTCAGACTTAAAACGTTGAAGAATAGACTTGAATACTGATGACATCAAATAAATAAATATTATTGTCATCATTTATCCTATTTATTTGACTTGTTTTATTACATTATCTATGAGAATGGATACTTAATTGTTTACTTTAGTAATTCTCAGGTAAACACAAGCAATTGGTGAAAGTTGGCGATTTTGGACGAATTATGGAGCAAAACAAGCAAGATGTCAAAAGTCTACTGAAATCTAGAAGATGCGACGTATCTCTATCAACAGATACGCCGCAATATCATACTTAGATGAATTCGAAGACCATTGCCTGACTTTGAAGAATGCACCGCATGGAATTCTACCATGCTTGCCGCTTATGAAACTTTGGTCAACGAAGAAGATCAAGCTTGTTCTACTCCAGATACGCCGCATTATACTTCTTACATACGACGTATCACAATCAAGACTTCACCAGATACAATCCAAGACACTGAAGGACATGCGCCGCATAAAGAATCAAGTTACGCCACATCTGAAGACGGTGTACGAATATTCCAGAATATATTAATCTTGGACCCCAAGCGAAGTTAAGTACATGCGCCGCATTTACCTATGTCATGCGCCGCATCGTACCCTCTGACAGAAACTATAAATACACCAAGACCTAGATGAATTTTGTGTGCAACATAACCCTAAGGAGACAAACTCAGTCAAAGAAGCATCACAAGACACACCCAAATCAAATATATTAGAGCTGTAAGAAGGTCCTGCATGTATTTAATTCATTAAGTAGTTTTGTTTTATTGTAATAGTACACTTTAATTCATCAGGATTGATGGGCTGACATCGACCACCAGACCGCACCCCTTAATATTGTTTTCCCATTAATTAAAGTCTATATGATGATGTCCTTGGTGACTTATATTAGTGCATTGATTACCTCTGTGTTTAGCTGAGTCTTCTGGGCTGCCATACCTGTTCCTCGCCTATTTAGCTGATGTCTTTAGATAAATAGGATAATCATAAGTAATCATTAAGGGTTTACTCGCCGATATAATGCGACCCAACGAGAAAGGTTTAATTATATACGCTTCATATAGAACTAGAAATAAAACAAGTGACAAGCTACTTAACTATCAGGACAGGCCTTCTTCTGCTTCTAACTATTTATCTGTGTACGTGTTTGCTATTCGCTGATTCGTGCTCATTAGTTTAATTTACTATTTAATACAACCAAACTGTGCCAGTCTCTCAGGCTGAACCCCCTTTCGTTAGATTAGGCTGTAAAACTAACTTAGGATATTAAAATACTGATTAGGATAACTAGATAATACATTCCACTCTTAGTGATCGACACTCTACTTACCATTATAT
>LBNU01025646.1:35974-48458 GCA_014162995.1 Artemisia annua | reverse complement strand
TACACTTAAGATGAACATTGTCCCCAATGTTCAAATAACAAGATGTAAAAGTAAATAAGGTAAAGAATGAAATCAAATACTCCCCTGATTTGCTCGGTAGATAAAGTGGTAACATGGTTAGATCTTCTTCCAAGAAAATGAACGCTCAAAGCTTCCCTTTCGAAATATAAATCATCTTCTTGTCCAACATAACCTGTTAAACCTGAGAAAACAAGCACGAAAACCTGCATAACATCGGCAGGATAAATCTGTATAAGGATATAATGCTTGTGGAATGAATATTTTGCAGATTCTTGGAGTTTATAAGTTAGAGATTTTATAAAGCATTTTACAATTCCAGAAGAAAAAACAAAACTTTCAAAAATTCCAGAAAACTGAGCCTGACGGCGTCAGCCTGGAGCTTGACGCTGTCAGAAGTGATCTGACAGATTTTCATGTTAAGTTTCCGGAAAATTTCTGGAAAAACTCAATTCTTAATTCCTGGAAATCCTGCAAAATATCATTATGACTCGATACAAGCATTTGACTCAAACAATTACTAATATGTATGTCAATTTAATATTGTTATGATTCATGTTCATTTGTTCTTATAAACCGATTTGGATTTCCCTTACACTTATCTTTCGCAAAATACCTTTATATGTAGTTAAGACGAAGTTAAAAACAAAATAAAGCATTTTCACAATTTAGAGACATGAATCAATAACAATAAAAATAAAACATACACACGGAAATAAAAACAAACAAACAAACAAACAAAACAAATAAAGCAAATAAAGCTTGGGTTGCCTCCCAAGAAGCGCTTTTCTTTAATAACGAGTCTTGTAGCTAGACTCAAGGTCCTTCTACCCTACTTCATCATCAAGAGTTATGTCTTCTTCATTGATCATTTCATTATTATTCTCTTGATAATGCTTGACTCGTTGTATATTCACGGTGAATTCCTTATCCTCGTCATCAACCAACACAACGGCTCCGGTTTTAGAGGAGCTCCTTACAGTAAAAGGTCCATACCATCTAGACTTAAGTTTTCCAGGAAATAGCCTTAAACGAGAATTATATAATAGGACCTTGTCTCCTTCAGAAAATTCCTTGGGTTTCTTAATCCGTTGGTCATGCCATCTTTTTGCCCTTTCTTTGTATGTAATGGAAGATTCATAAGCCTCCAATCTCAATTCATCGAGCTCTTGGAGCTGTAAAAATCTATTTGATCCCGCAACTGTATAGTCCAAATTACAAGCCTTAAGTGCCCAATATGCCTTGTGTTCCAGTTCTACTGGAAGATGACATGCCTTGCCATATACCATACGGAACGGGGTCGTCCCGATTGGTGTCTTATAAGCAGTTCGGAATGCCCACAAAGCTTCATCGAGCTTAAAAGACCAATCTTTTCTGTTTTGGTTGACCGTTTTCTCTAATATCCTCTTTATGGCTCTATTAGTATTTTCGACTTGACCGTTGGTTTGAGGATGATAAGCTGTGGAGAATCGGTGAGAGACTCCATATCTTTTCATGACTTTCTCCATTTGCGAGTTGCAAAAATGGGTTCCTCTGTCACTAATAAGAGCTTTCGGAATGCCGAACCTAGCGAACAATTTTTTTAAGAAATGAATGACTACCCTAGCATCGTTAGTCTTAAGGGCTTGTGCTTCCACCCATTTTGAAACATAATCAATGGCCACTAAGATGTATTCATTCCCCCCTGAAGATGGAAAGGGTCCCATGAAATCAATTCCCCAAACATCAAAAACCTCACACACTTGTATATAATTTTGAGGTGCTTCATCCCTCCTAGAGATATTCCCAGCTCTTTGGCACGCGTCGCAAGTCTGTATCATTCCCCTCACATCACGAAATATTGTAGGCCAATAGAATCCTGCGTCGAAAATCTTTCGCGCAGTAGTGTTCATTCCGTGATGCCCTCCAGATGGACCAGCGTGACATTCTTTCATAATTCTGATTGCCTCAGTTTCTGAAACACAACGCCTGATTACTTGATCTGGACACCTACGGAATAAGAAAGGTTCGTCCCAAAAGTAGTACTTTAACTGATTGAAGAACCTCTTCTTTTCATGTCTGTTCATATGTTCAGGAATAACCCTACTTGCCAGGTAATTAGCATAATCTGCATACCATGGTTCAGAATCATTTATTGACATGAGCTGCTCTTCAGGAAATGAATCCCGAATCTCACTCTTGTCAGATTCACTAAGGCTGGGGTTTTCGAGTCGAGAGAGATGATCAGCCGCAAGATTCTCTGCTCCCTTCTTATCACGGATCTCTACATCGAACTCTTGCAATAGTAAGATCCAACGAATTAATCGCGGTTTAGCATCCTGTTTAGTGAAAAGATATCGAAGAGCTGAATGATCCGTAAAAACAACCGTTTTTGAAAGGACAAGATATTGGCGGAACTTATCAAAAGCAAATACCACGGCCAATAATTCCTTTTCAGTGGTAGTGTAGTTTTCTTGAGCAGGATTCATGGTTTTGCTAGCGTAGTATATTGGCTGGAAGTGTTTGTTAAGTCTTTGCCCTAACACTGCCCCAACAGCGTAATCGCTAGCGTCGCACATGATTTCAAATGGTAAATCCCAATTAGGGGTAACCATAATCGGAGCTTGTGTGAGGTCCTGCTTTAATCGATCAAATGCATCCTTGCACTCTTGAGAGAAGTCGAACGGGGCATCCTTCATAAGCAACTGAGTCATTGGTCTAGCTATTTTTGAGAAATCTTTAATGAATCTCCTATAGAAGCCAGCATGACCTAAGAAGCTACGGATTGCCTTAACGGTGGTTGGATAAGGAAGTTTGGATATAGCCTCAATCTTTGCCCGGTCTACTTCAATTCCACTTCCTGAGACTTTGTGCCCAAGCACAATCCCTTCTTTCACCATAAAATGGCACTTTTCCCAGTTTAGTACCAAGTTAGTCTCCTCACAACGTTTGAGCATTTTTTCGAGGTTAGCAAGACAGCGATCAAAAGAGTCTCCAAAGACTGAAAAATCATCCATGAAGACCTCCATGCTGTCTTCCATTAACTCATGGAAGATTGCAGTCATGCAACGTTGGAAAGTGGCGGGAGCGTTACATAGTCCAAAGGGCATTCGTTTGTAGGCGAAGGTGCCATAAGGGCATGTAAACGTAGTCTTTTCTTGGTCCTCGGGAGCGATAGGGATTTGGAAATACCCTGAGAACCCATCCAGGAAGCAGTAGTACTCATGTCCTGCTAATCTTTCCAACATTTGATCGATGAATGGGAGAGGGAAATGATCTTTTCGGGTTGCATCATTCAACTTCCTATAATCGATGCATACACGCCACCCGGTTACTGTTTTTTGAGGCACTAACTTATCCTTATCGTTCTTCACCACCGTCATTCCTCCTTTCTTTGGTACAACTTGTACCGGACTTACCCATGGACTGTCTGAAATTGGGTAAATTAGCCCTGCATCTAGGAGTTTGATGACTTCCTTTTTTACGACTTCCTTTATGTTGGGGTTTACTCGCCTTTGAGGTTGCACGGAAGGTTTATAATCCTCCTCCATGAGGATTTTATGCGTGCAAAAGGTTGAGTCAATCCCCTTGATGTTGGCTACACTCCATGCTATAACTCCTTTATATTTTTTAAAAACTCCTAAGAGTTTATCCTTTTGTTCACTTTTCAAAGAAGAGTTTATGATTACCGGAAGTTAATCTTCTCCTTGGAGGAAAGCATACTCTAGGTTAGTTGGAAGTTCCTTGAGTTCTAACGTGGGTGGCTCGATGATAGACGGTTTAAGTTTGTTCTCAGGTTTACGAAGCTCAAGCTGTTCGATTTCTTGTCGGGGATAGAAGGAGACTGCATTAACATCCATTGTCTTCTCCTTCCCTAAAATGGGTAAGAAAGCTTCATCTCGCAACCAACCAGCTTCCACCTGTTCGTCTGTACATTTGTCAACGACATCAGTTAGTTCATCGACTTCTCCAATGAGATATAGCCGGTTAGCTACCTCGATAGAAAGATTCATTGTGTCCTTGATGTCGAAGGTTAAGCTATCGGCCCCTACTTGTAAGGTTAGTTTCCCGTCATGAACATCAATAACAGCACGAGCAGTTGCAAGGAATGGTCTTCCCAGAATGATGGGTACTAGGTCATCTTCCTCCATGTCTAAGATGACGAAGTCAACTGGAAATTTGAACTTCCCTACCTTAACCAACACATTCTCACATATTCCTAAAGGGTATTTGACTGATCTATCGGCTAATTGGATGCTCATACGGGTTTGTTTCAATCCTGAATACCCTAATTTTTGGAACATGGAATATGGCATAATATTGATGCTTGCCCCTAAGTCAGCTAGAGCATTCTTGATATATAGAGATCCTATGGAACAGGGCAAGGTGAAACTACCTGGATCGTCCACCTTCTTTGGTAGTCCTCGTTGAGTCACCACAGAACACTCTTCTCCTAGGGTCACAAGACCCTCGAGCCTTTTTCTGTTGGTTAGCAGCTTCTTGAAGTATGTACTATATTTGGGCATATGGTAACATGCATCAAGAAGGGGTATGGTGACGACCGAATCCTTCAAGTATGACAAGAATCTTTTATTATCATTCTCAACTTTTTGATTCTTGAGGCGGGACGGATATGGAACTTGAATGGGCTGTTTGGTTGGAGTAGGTGGAGAAGAGGTTACCGGAGGGGGTTGCTCGGGAGTCTCATTGTTCACTTTACCTTCCTCCTCCTGAGAGGTGTCGGGTTTCGTGACGTTAGACTGTTGAGTTGGGTAAGGTGGATCCTTAGTAGTTGTTCCAGCACGAGTGGTAATGGCGAGTAGAGGATCTTTTTGATCTATTTGAGGTTTGCAAAGGTTATCAAGAGCGGCGTTGAGCTCTGCGAATTTGGTTCTCATGTCATTTTGTTGGCTAGTGATTAGGTCGTCGAGGCCTTTTATTTGCAGACTCTTTTCGAGTGTGAAATGCCCAAGATCATCTTCAAAAGTGCTCCTAACCTTGTAGTCAGGATATTCTCCTCCTTCCCCACTTCTCTCAAGATTTCCCCAAGGGGTAAGATCATTGTTTTGGTAGAAAGTTAAGAGGGAGGGATCATTAAAGATGTCGTGGCTTGACAAACACGCTTGTTCGGTGGTGGTATTGTCCCCGCATTCCTCCACTTCATGTGGGCCACCACATTGGTCATAGATCAAGTATGGGTTTGATAATCGTTTAGTTGGTTGCGACTTGTCTAGATAGGATACTTGTTCATTCAACCTACTCAACCGGCTATCAAAAGAAGGCTTCATGATCTTAGAAGCGCTCATGATCGAATCGGGTTCATCCCAAGTATCATCCTGATCTTGAGCATATTCCTCAATCCTATCCATACTTCCTCGGCGCTTAACTTGGCTATTATTCCTTTTGATGAATTATTTATGCCCAATTGGTCGTTCTTAGAGACACTGTCATAAAAGATTTAGACAAGAAGCCAGAGTTCAATGCCATGATGAGGGACTTGTCTAATTAGATCCTTGAATCTAACCCAAGACTAGTGAATAGGTTCAGCTAGTNTGTGAAGATTCTTTGCTTGTCGAACAAACGTGACATACTTTTTCCAATCAGGACCAAGACAACTCAAGAACTTCGTGTTGATAGCAATCCTTGGAAGTTTCACATTGCTTCTATCCAAGTCATTGATGATGTTGGTGAACCGATGGTAGTAAGACTCGAGTGATTCCCCAGATTCAATCCTGAAGTTCTCATATTCCAGATAGAGCTTTGATTCCATGTCTTCTTGATTTAACTCCGTGCCTTCCATCAAGAGATGAATATGTTCCCACATTTCTTTTGCAGTTTTCTGAGCATCTACACTTCGAAAGATTGGATATGGAATTCCTTGGCAGATGTAGCTCATTGCAAGTTCATTAGCTTCATGATGAAGTCTTTGTTCGTCAGTGAGTTGTGATTCAGGAACTGAGGTTACAGTTTCAGGTCTTGGTGGTGTGGCAGTTGGATCACCTGGAACCGTTCTTGTTGGCCATTGGAATGGACCATCAAAAAGAACTTTCCTCATATATTTACCATGAGGTTTCTTCAATTGCCAGAGAAAATTTGATAAGGAAAGCGTGGCTTACTCGCCAGAGAAAATTTGATACTCGCTAACTGAATTGCAAACTCGCTAGACCCTAATTTCAAACTCGCTTAACCTTAACTTCAAACTCGCTAACAATCCAAAATACGTACTGATCAAAATTTTTCTTTTTTAAGTGAGTACCAAACTAACGTATACTAAATTCTAATATAATACTAACCTTTAAACTCAAATAAAATACCTGCTAGCCAAAAATAACGAGTACAAACACCATTCAAAACGAGACCAAAAGTAACCCAAACTAATCTAAAACAACCTCTAATATCCCTAGGCGAATGATACCACTTGTTAGGTCACCATGTTATAGCATAAACAACCAAAGATACTAGTATGAATAAGACACAAGAATAGAGAAGAAGAAGAAGAAGAATATGGAAGGAACTCTACTAATGATATGATAAATATGATAGTGTATTATGAGAACCAACAAGCCTTAAGCAAGGCTTTCACAATGTATTTATAGGGGAGTCCAAGGGTCTCAAGTTTCATCACCATACTTTACACTACTAGCCCTTGGACTTCCACTTGTAGTAACATTACATCATAAACTTTCATAACATAGCGTTTAAACGTAAAACATAATAACATAAACTAGCAACCTATCGTTAACTAATGACCGACACTTGAATAACGTGAAACGTGTTCCTAACAGTTATCAAGAGTGGCGTTGAGCTCTGCGAATTTGGTTCTCATGTCATTTTGTTGGCTAGTGATTAGGTCGTCGAGACCTTTTAGTTGCAGACTCTTTTCGAGTGTGAAATGCCCAAGATCATCTTCAAAAGTGCTCCTAACCTTGTAGCCAGGATATTCTCCTCCTTCATCACTTCTCTCAAGATTTCCCCAAGGGGTAAGATCATTGTTTTGGTAGAAAGTTAAGAGGGAGGGATCATTAGGATCTAATTAGACAAGTCCCTCATCATGGCATTGAACTTTGGTTCCTTGTCCAAATCTTTTATGATAGCGTCTCTAAAAATGACCAAATGGGAATCAATAATTCGTCAAAAGGAAGGATAGCCAATTTAAGCGCCGAGGAAGCATGGGATAGGATTGATGAATATGCTCAAGATCAGGATGATACCTGGGATGAACCCGATTAGATCATGAGCGCTTCTAAGATCATGAAGCCTTCTTTTGATAGCCGGTTGAGTAGGTTGAATGAACAAGTATCCTATCTAGACAAGTCGCAACCAACTAAACGATTATCAAACCCATACTTGATCTGTGACCAATGTGGTGGCCCGCATGAAGTGGAGGAGTGTGGGGACAATACCACCACCGAACAAGCATGTCTGTCAAGCCACGACTCAAGATTTGTGAATAGGTTCTGCTAGTCCAACATGGAAGCGGAGGATTTCGTCTCGCAACGTTGAAGTTCTTCCTATGGGAAAGAATTTCTCATAGAATTTTGAGATAAGCTGTTCCCATGTGAAGATGGACTCGGAGGGAAGCTTGTTATACCAATCCTTGGCTTTTTCATAAAGGGTGAAGGGAAAGAATCGTAGCCGGGAGGTATCTCTAGTGGCCCCATCCGTATGGAGGGTATCCACTATTTTTAGGAAGTCCTTGATGTGTTGGATTGGATCTTCAGCTTTCAGTCCGTGAAACTTGCATACACTTTGGACAAGCCAAACATCGGTTGCACGCAAGACTCCATCCGTGTGTTTATTTGGAAAAACAATAGCATTGGAGAAACCACGAGGGGTGGGAGAAGAGTAATCCTTGAGGCATTTAGGGACTGGGTACTCGGGAACCTCCATATCGTGATTGGATTGAGGGCTAGGCGGTGTAGGATAATGATTGGATTCTTTCTCTGAGAGGGCATCCTCAAAGTTGATGGCAATGCTGGATGGTTCGGATGTTGCAAAGAGTTGCCTTAACCTTCGCATTTCCCTATCAGGTTCTGCGTAGGGTTGAATAAGGTCTCTTAGTGAACTACGACTCCTAGTGACTCTAAGATTGGAGAGATCTTCGTTTACCATGATGGCCAAGGAAGATTTGATCAATGGGTAGAGCAGAGAGAGATAGACTAAAGGGATCCTAGAAAAATAAAATAAAAATCTCACTAGAAAGGAATCTAGTGGGTAGACCTAATAAAATAAAAATTCAACCTGAACAATAACTATTCCCCGGCAGAGGCGCCAAAAACTTTGATGCGCGGGATTGCGACCACGCACTAGGGTTTTACTTCTCAAGGAATCTTGAGAAGCTTGCACTCCCCACCAGGCAGTGTACCTGACCAATGTAGTATAGTGTGGTGGCAAGTACCGGGGGATTGATCGTTCTCTGCGGGAATAGTGTCGTTAGGATTGAAAAGCTACTCTAATAGGTCTAGGGGTGAGGCAAGATTCTTTTTGTATTTTATTATTTTTAGGAAAGCAAGTAAAAATCTCGGGTTTGAAGGAGTGGGCAGAATTAGTTGCTAGTCAACTAACCCAAATACTACTAATGCAAATAAAATAAAATAACAAGAAAATAAATGTTTGTGAAAACTATATGGAGAGAAGTGTGTTTACTTAGATTTCCTTAATCCCTAACTATCTTTTACCGATTGCTTAGTGTGTATTAATCGCGTGGATGACGGATTGTATTCCTTAATAACGGTCGTGGGGGTGTGTACGGACTTCCCCAACTCTATAAGCTCCTACTTCACTCCTATGTCGATTCGGCTAAGAAGCTCCTAACATGGGATCACTAGAATTCGCTCATGCATTAAATACAATCAAATAACCTTAGTACACCTTGGTTCATGTTTCTTAAGATGTTCAAGCATGTTACCAATTGGAAGTCTGCCAGTTTTCTTAAGCCTAACATCGATAAACATTCATCCAATACAATCAATAACACACCATTCAATCAATAATCAATAGCTAGGTTTCATTAGATCTAAGCAAACGCAAAGAAAACCTAGCCTAGCATGTTAAACAAAAGAGAAGAACAAGATAGAATCAAACAACACATAGACATATTAAATAACTAATTGATTACTTATCTTCAATGTAAGATGGAAGATCTCAAGGTAAAAAAACCTTGAAAAAGCTGCTAAAATTCGTCTAGGGTTTCTCCCTAACAAGTTCCACACTAATGACTAAAAATTATGAGAATATATATAGAAAATCAGATCTGACGGCGTCACGTTATAGCCTTGACGCCGTCACCTAGCCGTGATTAGGGTTTCTTGATGGCCTTCTTGACGCCGTCCCCCTTTAATCTCCCAAAATCCATTATGGCCTATCAAGGCTTGACGGCGTCACATCCAAGCTTGACGCCGTTTGGAGTACTATTCCAGCAGATTTTAGCACTTTGTCGAATTCTTCACTTTAATGCTCCAAAAATGTCCAAAATGTTTCCTTTTCCAGAATTTCTTTCCAAAGTACCTAAAATGCCAAAAGGAATGATTTAGGNCCCAAAATCCATTATGGCCTATCAAGGCTTGACGGCGTCACATCCAAGCTTGACGCCGTTTGGAGTACTATTCCAGCAGATTTTAGCACTTTGTCGAATTCTTCACTTTAATGCTCCAAAAATGTCCAAAATGTTTCCTTTTCCAGAATTTCTTTCCAAAGTACCTAAAATGCCAAAAGGAATGATTTAGGGCAATAAATGATCAAATAAATACGATTTAGGGCTTAAATGACCCCCGAAAAGCGGTACACTTTTTGCCTTATCACGCCCCAGAAGGATTTTTGAGAATTAATACGTGACGGCGTCACGTGTTACAAAGTGTAGGTCGTCACGTTATAAGTTAAAGGGAGACGGCCCAGAATGATTTACAAGGGGACGGCGTCAGAAGTGGATCTGAGCAATCCGAATAGTGTTTTGGCGGCGAGGTGACGGCGTCACGCTCTATAAGGTGATGCCGTCAGATTGTAAATTCTATAAATATTCTTCTAATTTTCATTCATTAGTGTGCAACTTTTGGGAAGAAACCCTAGCTCGTTTTTCTACTGTATTTTTGAGGGTTTTCCACCCTTGAAACTTGGATTCTTAATTGAAGATAAGTCTTTTCCAAATCATTCAATATGTCTATGTATTGTGTGATTATATCTTATGCTTGTCTTTCAGTTAACATGCTAGGCTAGGTCTTTACTGTGTTTGCTTAATCTAATGAAACCTAGCTATTGATTATATGTTGTTGGTTTGTTTGTGATTATTGTGGGTGGGTGAAGTCGATGTTAGGCTTAAGAAAACTGGCTAACCTCCTATACGGTAACTTGCTTGAACGTCTTAAGAAACATGAATCGGATGTGTACTACGATTATTTGGTTGTATTTAATGCATGAGCAAATTCTAATAATCCCATGTTAGGAGCTTTAAGTCGGCTCGACATAGGAGTGAAGTAGGAGCTTATAGAGTTAGGAAAGATCGTACACGACCCTACGAATGGTTTAAAGGAATACAACCCGTCATCCACACAATTACAACAAACCAATTAACATATAAAAGATAGCTAGGGAGTAAGGAAATCTAAGTATATAAAAGATAGCTAGGGAGTAAGGAAATCTAAGTAAACACATATCTCTCTCATATAAGTTTCACAACCATTTACTTTTTCTCGTTATTTTATTTTATTTGCAAAAGTAGTTATTTGGGTTAGTTGACTAGCAACTAATTCCGCCCACTCTTCCAAAAACCGAGATTTTTACTTGCTTTCCATAAAATATAAAAATACAAAAAGAATCATCCCTCAACCCTTAGACCTAATTAAAGTAGCTTTTCAAGCCTAACGACACTATATATTCCCCGAGAGAATGATCAATCCCCCGGTACTTGCCACTTCACTATACTACATCGGTCAGGTACACTGCCTGGTGGGGGTTGTAAGCTTCTCAAGATCCCTTGAGAGGTAAAACCTAAGTGCAAAGGTTGCAAAACCCACACATCAATCAACCCAAACAAGAAATTTTCCCCTGATGCCAGATGCTACTCTCTACAGAACACTTGTGGGTAAGCTTTTATATTTAACAATCACCAGACCTGATCTTTCCTTTACTGCATAGGCCGTAAGTCAATTCCTTCAATCACCAAGAACATCTCATATGCAAGCCCTTATCAAGGTTCTAAGATATGTCAAACTTACACTTGGTCAAGGTCTGTTCTTCCTTATTCAAAACAACTTTACTCTTAAGGCATACTGTGATAGTGATTGGGCTAGTTGTCCATTCACTAGAAGGTCAGTTACTGATTATGGGCTATTTCTGGGTTCTAGCTTAATCTCATGGCAATCAAAGAAGCAAACTGTGGTTTCAAGGTCTTCCACAGAAGCTGAGTACAGGGCACTAGCAGACAAAACATGTGAAGTTACATGGGTTCAATGCTTACTCAAAGAATTCAAGGTTCATGTTCCTACACCTATTCTCATGATGCGTGACAATGTTTCTACCATTGCTTTAGCCTCAAACCCAATACAACATGCTAGAACCAAACACATTGAGATAGATTGTCACTTTGTAAGGGATAAAATCAAAGCAGGCCAAATCCACCTATCTACATCCCTACAAAACATCAATTGGCATACATTCTTACTAAAGGGTTGAGCAAACCTCTTCATTACAGCTGTATCTCCAAGTTGAGCATGTGTAATCCTTACACACTGCCAACTTGCGAGGGGGATGTTGGAGTACAAGCTACAAGTCAAAGTAAAAGTCAACTCAACTCCTCTGTTGCATCAGTTACAAGAAACAGAGTATCACACTCAAGAACACAACACAAGATGCAGATTCTACTGAATACAAGCATGAATAAGTGTTATAAGATGTACCTTAGCATTTGTAATCAAGTAGAATAGTCAACTTTAGTCAGCTTAGTTAGTTACATGTTTCCCGCCAAAGTTCATGTTTAAATATCTTTGTAACCCTCATTTGGGAATTAACAATTCATTCATAATGACATTTTCACTTTCACAATTGTTCTCTCAATTTCTCTATAGATAAAAAGTTGGGTTCAATATGTGAAACCTGTAGAACTTGTATAAAATATAAAATCAAAGTTTATCATATCCAACACTTCAGTTCAAGTTCCATTTCCCCCACAATATCATGTGACATAACCCACCCTTTATATCAGATCTAAACCAAAATCAAACCACCGAAAACATACTAAACAAAACAAAATGCAAGCCGAATTCGATACACGTACGCCTGCTTTTGAAACATACAAAAATCCAAATATCTCGGATACACACAATCACAGATGTAGCAGCGGAGTGAAGGCATATGGGCAGCGGAGTAGAGGTGAATGTTGGTCGTCAGGTGACGGAAATGACGGTGGATGCTTGTAAACCTAGTCGGTTTTTTTTTTTTTTTTTTTTTTTTTTTTTTTTTTTTTTTTTTTTTTTTTTTTTTTTTTTTTTTTTTT
>LBNU01025646.1:20148-33577 GCA_014162995.1 Artemisia annua | reverse complement strand
AAAATATGATTAAAGTTCCATAAAGCTGTCCGACAATGTGCTTGTTGAAGTTTGTTTTGCACTCTTAACTGTCACATAAGTTTTTATTTGAGCGAAAATAAACACATAACAAGAACTGAAAATTATAAACCTGTGTTATTGCTTAATAACCTTACATCAATATCATAGGGAGCTATAACTACTGGAAAATTGACTTTTTAGCTTATTTCAGATATTTTAAAAAATAAAGAAACATTACATAAAAACTAAATATCCATTCCGGTATTTATCAAGTTGGACTTATTTAATAATATCTTAAAAGTTAATAATCTACTTATAAGTGAAATCAATAACGCCTATGTTATAACCACAAGGATTACGAAAATCGTACCTCTATGTCATATCACAGATTTTAACGAAGAATTTAAACGACCCGTTTTGAGATTAAGATGGACAGCGTGCATTTTTAAATCTTAACTAAAGGAGCAAATATATTTATTATATATATATATATATATATATAGTATATTAATATAGTATTATATATATATATATATAATATAGATTGATAAATAATAAAAATGCCACACAAAAAAAAAAAAAAACATTCTTTTTTTTTTTTTTTTTTTTTTTTTTTTTTTTTTTTTTTTTTTTTTTGGCGCCAAAACCCTATTCTTCTTCTTCACCAACAACACCCGTTAACTTGTTCATCACCAACATCATACATCTCTGGGTTATTGAGATCTAATGGATTCGGGTACGGGCACGGGTGTGTTTTCGGATGACTACGAGACTTTAATCTCCCCAACAGATGCTGATTTGCTAAAACGTTCATGGCGTAATGAAAAAGCAGCCCCTGAAATAATTAAGTTTGGTTCAGAGATCTCGAGAACAGATTCAATTGATGGTACTTTACTTACTTACTTACAATTTTAGGATTTTATGTTTAATTACCTCTTATTTCTTAAGATTTTTTAGTATTTGTATTGCTGGTTCTTGTATAGTTAGGGGCGGAATGGCGCGTAGTTTAAATTTTGTCAAATATCCCGATTTCCTCGAAATGAACCTCATTCCAAAAAAAATTCTTATTTAGGGTGTGTTTGGTTAGAAGGTTTGGATTTTAAAACCGGTAATCATACCCATGAGTATAGGCATAAGCTCGTATATAAGCTCAAATGGATAAGCTCATAAACCAAAAAAAAATGAGCGTATCAGCTTATCGAATTTTCAATAAGCTCATAAGCCCATCAAATAAGCTTAGACAAACACCCCCTAAAACGATGTTTGGGGTTTGTGTTATTCTGTGCTTGATAAGCGGCTTAATACTACAAGCGACAGCGAAACAGCCCACACGCAAGCAAGTTTGGCCGCCCAGCTTATAGGAATTCAGGATATAATGTTTGGGTTTCTGCTTATGTAGATCTTATCTGATTAGTTTTACCCCATTAGTCAAAACTGCTTATCTGCTTAAAAATAAGCAGAAAAACAAACATTTCTAAGCACCCTTTAAATCTAATTACAAAGGAGCCATGAAATTCTCAATGTTCATTTGCTTACAGAAAATTTGATAATCATGTGTTATTAAGACTAGTGTTGGCAGCTTAAACCAATCAAATCTTCGTTAGTTAATGCATTCTTTTTTTTTATGTGATGGCCAGGAAGAAACTGTGGAAGAGTTGATGCAAAATGGTGAAGATCCACTTACGGTTTCTCTCTATCAAATGGATATAGACAGGACTACGTTTCTGTTGAGATCATATCTAAGGACTCGTCTTCAGAAGGTATTATAAACTAGTTTATTAATTATTTCAGAAAGTAGCGTTTCTCTACCTTTTTAAGGGTGTTTGGATGTGTATCGGTGAAAGTGATTATGTGATATAAGATAAGGGGAAAGGGAGTGTGTGGCTGTTATGCATATAAGATTGGGTGTAGAACACGCATCTCTTTTTCAAAAGATGAAGCATATCAAGTAATCACTTATCAAGAGACTCTTCAGTTCTTTGATCCGATTACCAGACTTTGATTATCCATGTCCTCGAACGGTGTTCAAAATTCGTCATGTTGTATCGCCATTGTAAAAATAATACCCGATCTATGGCAGTCTTTAATGTCAAGACATAAGATAAATCGCATCTGGTAATCTGCGCATTTTTTTACTTTTAGTTAAAATTCATAAGTTGTTATAGTTATGTATCAAATAAACTTGTGTAAATTCTTGATGTGTTAGCACATTTGCAGTCAAGACCATGCTATAATAAACTTGTTAACCTTTAGTCTCAACACCATCCCTTATGTCAGCATAGTTTGCTACAAAACCCATTTCGCCCTTAAATTCAATTGTTGTCATTAAGATCCAATTATATTCCAAAACTCGACACAGAGCTCAAATTTTATATCTGACCTCCATCTATTATTGTGAGGTTCACTAAATATTGTGATGAGTCGAACACTGTCACATAACCAATTAATTCCCCTGCAGTAAGTGACTAACATGATATAATTGATATAAAATCACCTTGTAAGACAAGAATAAGGCAAATTTCGAATTGGGATTATATCAGTAAGCTGTCATTTTCAGATGGATTAGGATTTAACAAGGAATAAGACATTAAGATTTAAGGGGGAAAAAACAGCCCTTGCTTCGTAAAAATAACGAATCAGAACCAAAACTAGAACAGATAGTCGATCTATTTAGAAATCAGAAGATGGGATGTAGATAATCCTGGGAAGAAAAGATTGTTGAGTTTTGGAGATTTATTATCAAAACGAGGTAGTATTCTTGGTTCTACAACTAAGCTTCTATACCTAACAGCCATACATTCATGTTTCCCATAAGATAATTACATTCTAGTAGTCATTTGCAACAAAACAATATGGTTCTGCTGTTTGAAGTAGTATTATACTAATAACGAATGTTTTCCGTGCTTGGCGAAAGTCGATTATTTAAATAAATTATAGATAAAATAAAATACTATTGTGAAATGAGAGTAAAAGTCTCTTAAAGGGTAAAGAGACGAGTTTATTTTAGTAGTATATTATGTTTAGTTTTGCTGCAACTGACTTTGCTGCGTTTTGGAATTTAACTGATTATATGAAAGACATTGGATATTCATCTAAATCATGCATACATGGTGATTCAATTTATATTACAGATTGAGAAGTTCATGTTTCACATCCAAAAAACTGCTGATCTTTGGGCTCGGCTGTCTAAACAAGAACAGAAGTTTGCTAGACGGTAATGGGTCATTTTATTCGGACTTTTAACCTACCACTGCATGATGGACATTTTTTAAAGTCAAATGTTGAAAATATTTTGTTTCAGGTCTATTGAAGACATGAAACAACATTTTGAACAATCTGTTTTGTCTAAGTTGCCGGAGCGTTACAACTCCCATTCGAAGCAATCTGTAATAAGCGAAGAGGATGACATGGGTAATTTGCTCGTATCTGAAGTCTGAACTGATTTTATGTATCTGTGTGGGGGTGTATTTACATGCTCATATCGGTGTCTAGTCTAAATGTAAGTATGTAAGCTCATCGCGTGAAAATGCTACTAACAAACAAATAGATGATGGAATATAAACGATATCAGCTATGGGGTTATTGGATTCCCCTCCCCGGCATTTATTAAGATTCCAAGGCGGCAACATGGGTGGGTTGGATAACAGGTCAAAAGGGTCCACTTTAAATGGGGTAATTGTTAGGAGGTACTGTAATATGCATTATACATAGACTTTGTGCAACTTTGAAATCATTACCCATGCCCTTTTAGCTAATTATTTATTTGACCCTTTTGAGGAAAAGCAAAACCCAAATCGACCAATTTATAAGTAACTGAAATTGCCACATATGCATATAATCTCACACTTTCTTACGTGGCTGATAAGTTTGGATTCGTTTCCTCTATTTAATTTCAGTTGCGGAACCAAAACTAGATTCATTCGTCATATGCAGAACCAGGAAGTTCTTAGGAGCTCTTCCAGTCGATGACAGGCAAGTTATCTTATGTTTGTTATTGATATTATAAGAAAGAGTACTAAACTATTGTCTGACACAAACCATCTTTGATGACAGTGGAGAAGAAAACCCACTGGATATGTATGCAGGGGACATATATGCGCTGCGTTACAAGTCGATTAAACCACTAATTGAAAGCGGCCAACTTGATCTTGTTTGACCTCTTTTTTCTTATTGTTTTAGCTCATGAATGTTATCAGTCTACTTAGTGTAATTTGCAGCTCTCTAAAAAAGTATGTGGGTGTGTTGGTGTTATAAGTCACCATGCAACCTATAACTGTATTTAATCATTAGTGTGAAATGAGGTTTTAATTTGTTTAAAACCTAATGATATGTCATTAAGTATTTTCTGGTATGTTATAGTAGTAAGTTTGTGAAGCTGGTTGTTTAAGCTAAAGATATCCTAAAGACTAAGTTGATTTCTAAGCTCCATTTATGTTGCTTATATTTTGATAACGTAGTCTTAGTACCCAATCTGTGCAAGAGCCTAGAATATTGCTCGACACTGCGACAACTGTTTGTTGTTCTTTTGTGTTGAAATGTTAAATGTTTTGCTTTATGAAAACCATCTATTCGTGTAACATGACATCCATAACGAAGATTTAGGCTCTTGATGGATCGGTTTGTTCTTTGGTGCATGGTCATTCACAAGCTTGGATATCTGCACTAAGTTAGTCCTACTAATGTGGTGTTTGGCACTGTGTTTTGAGAGTGGTTATATGATTATTGTGGGCTGTATTTCTAGTGTTTGGTATATAGTAAAATTGGTTTTCATAGGGTGATTATTTAGGGTCGGATACAATTATGGATAATGAGTTTAGGGAGTAGGAATAGAATAGGCTGAGGCCAGGCCGGATAGTGCCATCGCAGGCCCCAAACATTCCCTAATCCTCATTACAAAACCTGCTTGACGTAAGAAACACCATATCACTGCTGGCAACCGTTCACAATTCATGATTCCGGAAACATGAAAAACTATAATATACTAAATGACATGCTAAGCCTAATTACAGAAAGGAAGAGGAAGAGAGTCTCAAACATCGTTAAACACACAAATTTAGCAAAGACTCTAGTTGAAAAGCGTGTGTTCATAGGTTAGCTATTTGAAAATGTATTTTCTTTCTATGACACTATTAGAACATATTGTATGTAATTTGATTAAATCTCAAACATTTCACAATTAGAGAAAAGTTTGATCCTCCATCACGTAATTTAAACCAAACGTTGTTACTTTTAAGTTGTAACTAATGATTTTTTATCAATATCTGATTTTGCAGACATGGTACTCGTGGAGGCACAAAATAAATAATTAGTGTCCACATATTTTCACCACCAATAACTTCTGACTTTTATTTTTGTGTTTTTCAATTTCTTGAGGTGAAAACAGTTTGGGCAAAGGTTGACAAAAATATTCAAAAACTATAATTCAAATCTTGTTAGAGACATGTGTGATCATCGCTAAAAGAAACACGCGTGACTGATCATTTTGAATTGTTAGAGTGAGTCCCTCAAGATGGCTTCCCTTCCCATCTTGAACGTCCTCGAAAAATCCCAAGTATCGCCTCTACGAGCCACCATTGATACCTGATCGCTACCACCGACTTTCTTCGACATTTCGTGGCTACCCTTTTCTCCTGTTCATAATCTTTTCTTCTACGAGTTTCGAATCACTAAAACTCACTTCGTTGAAACTATTGTCCCCAATCTTAAACACTCTTTATCAATCACCCTACAACATTTTTTTCCCTTTCGTGAGAAAATGTTTAGGGTATAGAGGGAAGATTTTGATGGTTTGGACAATAAAGAGGGAAGGAAAAATATCTGATGGGAATTAATTCAATTTTTTTATTGTTTACTTTAGCGGGAGTTATATTTCATGTTGGTGTTACTACTTTTGGTCAAAACCATATTCATCACCCTTTTAAAACAAGTCAATTTAAAAGGGAAGGAAAAATAGATGACTCGTTGTGAATCAGTGAATGCAATGTTATTTGATCTCAGTTAAAGGTCAAGAAAACAGATCAGGTAAACCTGTAAAACCAAATTTCAACACACCTTTCCGCTCAAAGGAGGATTCTGAAGGCCACAGAACACAATTCCAGCCGTTGGAAAAAAGTAAGCTTTCATCTCTTTTTGACTTCTTGTTTTCTAGGAAGGTTAATTTATGACTTGTAGTAAATGCAATGCTATTTGATATCAAGTTGAGCTTCCAATTTTTATTCTGCTACAAATGGTGCAGTTGATGGAAACACATCATTAGCCCGCTTTGGAGAACAAGTTGATCAAACTAACAGGCTGAGAAGAGGTATTAAGAAGCCAACCTGGATGAATGAGTATGTGAGGCCCAAGACTAAAGCTTCATATCAGATTTAATCTTTATAATTGTTAATAATTCAATTGCTACTTTTCTACAGAAATTTTAGAACAGCTAATGATGTATCGATACTTGTTACTGTTAGATCTTGGGTTGTGAATATTTCCTATCTGTTTTAAGGCTACCTCATTATCAGAGACGGGTTATGAAAAATATTATCATTTCTATCTTATATACTAATTTTTGTAGAACCATTGCTTTTAACCATGATGCATACGAAATTTTTACAGAAGTTTAACAATGTGCTTTCGTCTTTGCATATAAATCATTTGTAGATAACGACAGTCAGATTCCATTTGGAACCAATTTTGATTTTAAAAAAGTGGCCTTTTAGAAAACATTTACAAAATATGAGTTCTACTATCAAAAGATGGAATTTAACTCAAAATAAAATTAAATAGCGTTTAGTTTGCACATAGCAAATAGCTGAATGCAGTCACAAACATCAGTTACAGCAACAGAGGCACATGTGCTATGCGATGGATTTGCAGTAGCAGCAGTAGTGAAAAAGGCAACCATATACAACTGAAACATATATTGCACCGTTTTAATGGACACATTTAAAGGAATATAAACATAAATATCAATTGTACGTTATACAAATTTGATTATTTATTAAACTATGCATTTAAATATGTCACCCATATGACAAATGCCTTACAAATTATAAAGAGAATCATGAACACAATATTAATAAGGACAACATAATTAAAAGGCAAAATAACACGTAATAATATATATATGACCGAGTATTACTTGCATTCCAGATGACCTATGCGGATTCTCTTATTCTCTTCATCTTGTCAACTCTTAGCACCACTGCAACGTATATCTTGTCCACAGTTTCCTCAGAAAACCTAAAAAGCTTGTGTCTCCAATCTTTTTTGAACAACAAAACTCCAATAACACCCCAAAACCCTGCTGCAAAACCACACATTATGTCCATATAGAACCATATCTTGTTTGATTTATGATTAGCTGCTTTGCTGTTTTTATGCATTGTTGTTTGGTCCTCATCATTGGAGCAATTTTTTGGCAATGGTGCTCCACATAGATCTTTGTTCCCAGCATATATTGATGGATCCATAAGGGTCTGCAACTGATTTCCTGTTGGAATTCTTCCCGACAAGTTATTGTGTGACAAATTCAAATGGCTCAAAAAATTCAAAGCTGCAATACTTGGAGGGATCGGACCGGTCAACTGGTTTCCTGAGAAATCCAGAGAAATTAATGCCTTCATGTTTCCAATGCTGTCTGGAATGCCACCGTTGAGATGATTATTAGACAAATTGAGACCCAGCAATGCAGAAAGTGACATAAGCTCGACAGGTATTTCTCCGACAAGGTTATTGCTTGAAAAATCCATGTTTATGACGTATTTGAACGTTGTTGTATATTCAAGAGAGACACCTTTCATCACCTGATTCAGATTTTCTTCAGAAAATACATCTCCAGAATCTCTTACATGATGGCTACCATTAACCATACCATTCAACTTTCCTAGACAATGAGGGATGGGACCCATTAAGTTGTTGTGTGCCACATCCAAAATTTGAAGATGTGAATAATTGCACAAAGATCGAGGAATACTTCCAGAGAAGTTATTCTTGTGTAGCCTGAAAACTATCAAATTTGTTAAGTTTTCTCCAATCCATTCCGGTATGTTCCCAGAAAACCCATTCTCACCCAAATCTAAGATTTCCAAATGTTGAAAATTCCCCAATTCTCGAGGAAGCTCACCAGTGAAATGATTGCCGTTCAAGTTTAGCCACTTTAACCTTGATGATTGTGGTAATATAGAACTTGTAATGACACCAGATAATTGATTTGAGCTCAATTGCATGGTATACAAGTTTCGCATATTCCCAAGACATTCAGGAATTCTCCCAGTTAACCTATTTCTGGAAAGATCAAGAAATTCCAAATCAGTCCTTCTACACAAAATAATTGAAAAGGTTATCTTGCAGAAATAGTGCATAAAAATAATTGCCTGAAACATCAACAGATCGTTCATTAGGAAGGTTTGTTAAAGGTCCGCTGAGTTTATTGTGAGAGAGATCAAAGAATTCAACGACTCGCATCTTCCGCAACCACGTCGGCAAAGGTCCTGTAATGCTAGCATTAGACAACCTTAAAACTTTAAGTTTCTTTTGTGTTCGGAGCCACTGTGGAAATCCATTTATCATCTTGATGGAACTGAGATAAGCTCTTATCAATTGGAATGGAGGTTTCCACTCACGTGAAACATTGAATGCCAGCTTACTGTTAGAAATATCCAATTTCTTCAACATCGAAAGCTTTGCAAAGTGGACTTCAGTAATTACTCCTTCTAAAGAATTTCCAGAAATATAAAGAACTCCGAGTTTGGTGAGTTGCCCAATAGAAACTGGAACAGTCCCATTTAACAAGTTTGAAGACACTGAAAACAGCTGCAACGAAACAAGTCTTCCTACAGATGTTGGGAGTGGGCCAGTTAACTGATTGAACTAAGATCCAATTTTATTAAAGCAGTTAAACTTCCAAAGGATTCTGGGATTGAACCGTTCAAGTGATTGGAAGAAAGGTCAAGTGTAGTAAGTTTCCCAATGAATTTCGGAATGGGTCCTGTTATCAGAAAGATCCAACTCTTCCAATAATCTTAATCTTCCCAGAGATTCAGGAATTGGACCTGTTAATTCGTTTCCTGATAAACTTAAGCCTCTCAAATTGGCCATTCTTCCCAAGGAGTCAGCAGGAAATGCACCTTTTAAGCTCCCATCTAAGTGCAGCCTCTCAAAAGCGTATTGGGAGCATTCTGATACATTTTTTGGTGAGTCGTCAGTCATTTCAATCCCAGGGTAATTGCCCGACATAGTCAGTTCTTTCAAGTGACACTGTCTCCAGATTCCAACATCCTCAATATGCTCAAAGTTGTTACTTGAGAGATCAAGCCTTAAAAGGTTAGGCATGATAGGAACCGATGAATTCAACCTGTTTGATGAAAGGTTAGGCATAATTTTGTATTAGTATTGCTGGTTGTTGTATAATTAGGGGCCGTGAACCACATGGATTTCGGCCGCGTAATGTAATTTTTTGTCATAAATTCCGATTTCCTTGAAATAAACCTGATCCCAAAATTTGGTGCATTGTATCCTTCTCGTGATTTTCGGTGGCCCTAGGCAATAACAACATAGAGGCCCTATTACTTATATGCAAAACTAATAAAAATGTGGCCCCTTTTAAGTGGAGGCCCTGTGCGACGGCACCTATTGCACACTCCTCCGAGACCCCTATGTAATTGTTGTAATGAAATTTTGTGAACCTGGTCATAATAGTCCTTGGTCCACCACTTGTTTATTAGTTTATTTTGATTTAGTGTAATTTTTATATCAAATTGCTAGTATATCAAGATTAGGAAGTTAGATTTGTGTCAAGTTTGATTTTGAGAACACTGTGTTATAATGATTTGAAGTCCGCATCAGAATATGATTTAGTTTAAGTAAGGGGCCGATTGTGTAAGCTTATTTGATAAGCTCGTATATAACCTCAAATGGATAAGCTCATAAGCCCATCAAGTAAGCTTAGACAAACACCCCCTAAAACGCTGTTTGGGATTTGTGTTATTCTGTGCTTTATAAGCAGCTTAATACCCAAGCCAATGGCCACCCAACTTATAGGAATTCAGGAAATAATGTTTGGGTTTGCTTATTATTGAAAAATGCAATTAGCATCTTAAAAGATATGCAATTCAGATGTAGATCTTATCTGCTTAGTTTTACCCCATTAGTCTAAACTGCTTATCTGCTTAAAAATAACCAGAAAAAACAAACATTTCTAAGCACCCTTTTTGTCCATTTACAAGGGAGCCATGGAATTCTCAATGCTCATTTGCTTACAGAAAATTTGATCAAATCTTCATTAGTTACTGTAATCTTTTTTTGTATGTGATGGCCAGGAAGAAACTGTGGATGAGTTGATGCAAAATGGTGAAGATCCACTTACGGTTTCTCTCTATCAGATGGATATAGACAGGACTACGTTTCTGTTGAGATCATACCTAAGGACTCGTCTTCAGAAGGTATTATAAACTAGTTTATTAATCATTTCAGAAAGTAGCATTTCTCTACCTTTTTAAGGGTGTTTGGATGTGTATCGGTGAAAGTGATTATGTGATATAAGATAAAGGGAAAGGGAGTGTGTGGCTGTTATGTATATAAAATTGGGTGTAGAACCATCTAAACGACTGTGTTTAATATAACACAGCATCTCTTTTTCGAAAGATGAAGCATATCAAGTAATCACTTGTCAGACTCTTCAGTTCTTTGATCCGATTACCAGACTTTGATTATCCATGTCCTCTCAAAATTTCCCCTAAATTTCTTAGAATGGTGTTCAAAATTTGTCATGTTGTATCGCCATTGCAAGTATAATACCCGATCTATGGCAGTCTTTAATGTCAAGACATAAGATAAATTGCATCTGGTACTCTGCGCATTTTTTTTTACTTTTGGTTAAAATTCAAAAATTGTTAGAGTTTATGCCTACATATCGATCGTGCCATAATAAACTTGCTAACCTTTAGTCCGAACACCATACTATATATCAGCATCCAAAAAGCAAAAACTATGACCCCATAGTTTGCTGAATGACCATAACAACATAGTTTGCTACAAAACCCATTTAGCCCTTAAATTCAATTGTTGTCACTAAGATCCAATTAGATTCCAAAACTCGACATAGAGCTCAAATTTGATATCTGACCTCCATCTATTATTATGAGGTTCACTAAATATTGTGATGAGTCAAACACTGTTACATAACCAAATAATTCCCCTGCAGTAAGTGACTAACATGATATAATTGATATAAAATCACCTAGTAAGACAAGAATGAGGCAAAGTTTGATTTGGGAATATATCAGTAAGCTGTCATTTTCAGATGGGATACGATTTAACAAGGAATAAGACTTTAAAATGTAAGGGAAAAAAAATTCAGCCCTTTTTTGCAGATAATGAATCAGAACCGAAACTAAAACAGATGGTCGATCTATTTAGAAACCCGAAGATGGGAGGGTAGATAATCCTGGGAAGAAAAGATTGTTGAGTTTTGGAGATATATTATCAAAATGAGTTAGTATTCTTGGTTCTACACCTAAGCTTCCATGCCTAACAGCCATACATTCACGTTTCCCATATGATAATTAAATTCTAGTAGTCATTTGCAACAAAACAATATGGTTCTGCTGTTTGAAGTAGTATTATACTAATAACGAATTTTTTCCGTGCTTGGCGAAAGTCTGATTATTTAAATGAATAATAGATAAAATGATATACTTTTGTGAAATGAGAGTAAAAGTTTCTTAAAGGGTAAAGAGACGAGTTTATTTTACTATATTATGTTTATTTTTGCTGCAACTGACTTTGCTGCGTTTTGGAATTTAACTGATTATATGAAAGACTTTGCTGTATCTGTGTGGGGGTGTCAGGGTGTATTTACATGCTCATATCGGTGTATAGTCTATATGTATGTATGTAAGCTCATCGCGTAAAAATGCTACTAACAAACAAAGAGATAATGGAATATAGAAGATATCAGCTATGGGGTTCCTTGATTCCCCTCCCCTGCATTTATTAAGATTCCAAGGCGGCAATTTATGCATATAATCTCTCACTTTCTTACGTGGCTGATAAGTTTGGATTCGTTTCCTCTATTTAATTTCAGTTGCGGAACCAAAACTAGATTCATTCGTCATATGCAGAACCAGGAAGTTCTTAGGAGCTCTTCCAGTCGATGACAGGCAAGTTATCTTATGTTTGTTATTGATATTATAAGAAATAGTACCAAACTATTGTCTGACACAAACCATCTTTGATGACAGTGGAGAAGAAAACCCACTGGATATGTATGCAGGGGACATATATGCGCTGCGTTACAAGTCGATTAAACCACTAATTGAAAGCGGCCAACTTGATCTTGTTTGACCTGTTTTTTTCTTATTGTTTTAGCTCATGAATGTTATCAGTCTACTTGGTGTAATTTTCAGCGCTCTAAAAAAGTATGTGGGTGTGTTGGTGTTATAAGTCACCATGCAACCTATAACTGTATTTAATCATTAGTTTGAAATGAGGTTTTAATTTGTTTAAAACCTAATGGTATGTCATTTGTGAAGCTGGTTGTTTAAGCTAAAGATATCCTAAAGACTGTAAGTTGATAACGTAGTCTTAGTCCCTAATCTGTGCAAGAGCCTAGAATATTGCTTGACACTGTGACAACTGTTTATTGTTCTTTTGTGTTTAAGTGTTAAATTTTTTGCATTATGAAAACCATCTATTCGTGTAACATGACATCCATAACGAAGATTTAGGGTCTTGATGGATCGGCTTGTTCTCTTGGTACATGGTCATTCACAAGCTTGGATATCTGCACTAAGTGCTACTAATGTGGTGTTTGGCACTGTTTTTGAGAGTGGTTATATGATTATTGTGGGCTGTATTTCTAGTGTTTGGATATGGTAAAATTGGTTTTCATAGGATGATTATCTAGGGGTCGGATACAATTATGGATAATGAGTTTAGGGAGTAGGAATAGAATAGGCTGAAGTCAGGCCGGATAGTGCCATCGCAGGCCCCAAACATTCCCTAATCCTCATTACAAAACCTGCTTGACGTAAGAAACACCATATCACTGCTGGCAACCGGTCACAATTCATGATTCCGGAAACATGAAAAACTATAATATACTAAATGACATGCTAAGCCTAATTACAGAAAGGAAGAAGAGGAAGAGAGTCACAAACATCGTTAGACACAAATTTAGCAGACTGTAGTCGAAAGTGAGCGTGTGTTCATAGGTTAGCTATTATGATGTACCATTTTGAAAATGTATTTTCTTTCTATGACGCCATTAGAACATATATTGTATGTAATTTGATTAAATCTCAAACATTTCACACTTAGAGAAAAGTTTGATCCTCCATAACGTAATTTAAACCAAACCTTAGCTTGTTACTTTTAAGTTGTAAGTAACGATTTTTTTTTTTTTTTTTTTTTTTTTTTTTTTTTTTTTTTTTTTTTTTTTTTT
>LBNU01025642.1:15040-29133 GCA_014162995.1 Artemisia annua | reverse complement strand
ACGGCGTCAGCCCAAGGTGTGACGCCGTCACGCCGACGATTAGGGTTTTGTGATGGCCTTCTTGACGTCGTCACGCCGCCTTGTTCCAAATCTGACGGCCTTTCCTGACGCCGTCACCAGACTAGGCCAAAAACTCTCTGGCCCGTCATGAGTAACTTCCAATTTCTTCACTTCATTTGTTCCTGACGTCGTCACGTTGAAGCTTGTGACGCCGTCACCTTCTGTGCACTTTAGGGTCTTTTGAGATTTTGTTATTTTCCGCACTTTTTCACTCCGAAAACGCCCAAAAATGCTTCTTTTGTGATTTTCTCCTCAAAAGTACCTAAAATGAGAAAAGAAACGACTTTGGGTGAAATCCGATCAAATAATATACGAATTAGGACTCAAACAGACCCCTAAAAACGTAACATTTTTTGTTTCATCATTCATCTCTTTTCTTTATATCTCTACTAATTTTGTCTAATTAAGCTTGTATAGCAACAAACCCGTCAGAATTAATGCTGCTTCTAGATCTAGTAGAGGTTCCATTGTGCCATTTTTGAGAATGATCAGCAGCTTCTTGGATTGCTTTCCTAGCATTTGCTGCACTCATTTGTGATACAGCCCCCTTCGCATCCAAGATTTGTCTAGTAGGCACGTCCAATCCTTGATAAAATAATATTACCTCCTGCATTGTGGTTAGATAGTGTTGAGGACATTTTACCAACAGATCTTTGAAACGCTCCNTTACACTTCTTAATAAAGGGCTAGGCATATTAGCTTTCATGCCTTTACAAGTTTAGCCCTTGTAGTTCTAACATTCTAATAAACATGAACAAATAACTTTGAAATACTTTCTAACGCAACCTATTACATATTATTCGACTTTAATGACCGACACTTTATAATATAAAAATACAATGCTAACAGTTAGATAGTGTTGAGGAAATTTTACCAACAGATCTTTGAAACGCTCCCAAGCCTGATAGAGAGTTTCATCGGGCTCTTGCTTAAAATTGTTGATAGCCTCCATCTTCTTAGCAGTTTTAGCAGGTGGACAATATCTTTTGAAGAATTTGCTCTTCAGTTCTTCCCATGTAGTGATTGAACCAGCTGGTTCATTTCTTAGCCACTTATTAGCAGCTCTTTTGAGTGAAATTGGGAAGATTCGAAGCATAAGTTGATCGTCAGAAACTCCTTCTGTAGTGAATAAATCTGCAATCTCTAGGACCTTATCCACATGTTTATTAGCATCTTCATTCTCTGTCCCACTGAAAGCATTCTCTCTTAATTCCTTGAGAAACTGACCCTTCAACTCAAACTTTGACTTGTCGTCAAACTTTGGCCTAGCAACTCCTGAGCTGTAGTCGGATCGGGTTTTGTTCATGTATTCCTCCATAGCAGTGTTTTCCGTAATTGTTTCTGTTTCTACTTCCTCTTTTTCTTGTTCAGAAAAATAATCAAGCTCTGAAGAACTTGAAAGGTCAAAGCTTGTTGTGTTAAAAAGCTTTTTAAGTGAATGAAAAGCTCGCTCAGGTTCTTCGTAAGGTTTAATTAGCTTCTTGGTCGAACTTCTGGTCATGCACTACCTGAAATCATCACAAAAGCATCAGTAGGGTATGTTCAAGAAAGTGGAATATTAGTAAATTAATAACGAAAACGGAATGCGAAAAATAAAAGTTGCTGATATCTGCAGACGATGCGTCGTATCCTTGAACGAGGATACGCCGTATCTTATTACGTTAAAATTAAATCAGACTTTTATTTAGAAAATAGATACGCTGCTTTTGAATTAGAATGCGCCGTACCTGTTAAATATCAAAAATCAGTTATATTTATAAAAAATAAATGCGCCGCATAAGCAGAAGCTAATGCGCCGTATTTTCGTTACATTTCAAAATACAAGATTTTTGATTCAGTAGATGCGCCGTATCGATAAATCGATGCGTCGCTTCTGTTTAATTAATTCGAAAACTGTTTTTAATTTAAATATTAAATACGCCGTTTCTGTAAAAACAGATGCGTCGCATGGCGTTAGGGTTTCGAAAATTTTTTATTAAAAACAGAATACGCCGTATCTTGGGGAAAAGATAAGTTGCACTTGAATTATTAAACGCGTTGTATTTTTATAAAATTAAAACGCAATACTCCGCATCTGCGAAACAGATGCGTCGTATCGTTTGTATCAGCACAATACAACGACAGCAGTAAGTACAAAAAAAATTAAAGAAAAATAAAATAAAAATAAAAATAAAAAGAAAATTACAGAAAATAAAAAACAAACAAAAACAGTAAATATGCAAATTATAAATGAATGCAATCTAATTAATATACAACAAGTTAGTGGTTAAAATCTAAAAACCTAATAAAAAGAAAATCTAATTAAATTACTAATCAAATTAATAGATAAATACAATTCACTCCCCGGCAACGGCGCCAAAAACTTGATGCGCGTGATGTGTCGTTGCGGTTTAGCAGTGTTAATGCCTACTCAAGTTTTACATTTATATTTAGCTGACTTATCAATAACACACACACTTAACGAGCAGTGTACCCGGTCAGTTTGTATATAATGGTAAGTAGAGTGTCGATCACTAAGAGTGGAACGATTTATCTAATTAACTTAATCAGTATTTTAATATCCTAAGTTAGTTTTATAGCCTCATCTAACGCAAGGGGGTTCAGCCTGAGAGACTGGCACAGATTGGTTGAGTTAAACAGTAAATTAAACTAATGAGCACGAATCAGCGAATAGCATACACGTACACAGATAGATAATAGAAACTATAAGAAGACCTGTCCTGATAATTAAGTAGCTTGTCACTTGTTTTATTGCTAGTTTTATATGAAGTGTATGTAATTAAATCTTTCTCGTTGGCTCTAATCACATCGGCGGGTCCACCCTTAATGATAACTTATGACTAACCTATTTATCCAAAGACGTTAGATTAAATAGGCGAGGAAGGGGTATGGCAGCCCAAGCAAAGCTCAGCTAGACACAGAGGTTATCAAAGCACTAATATAAGTCACCAAAGACATCATCATATAAACTTTAATTGATGGGAAAGCAATTTTAAGAGGTATGTATGATTTTCCGTAGTCACATACATATGCCCATCTATCCTGATGAATTAAAGTGTACTATTACAATAAAACAAAACTACTTAATGAATTAAATACATGCAGGACCTTCTTACAGCTCTAATATCTTCGTTTGGGGCGTGTCTTGTGTTGCTTCTTCGACTGAACTCGGCTCCTTAGGGTTATGTTGCACTTAAAATTCGTCTAGGTCTTGGGGTATTTATAGTTTCTGCTTTAGGGTACGATGCAGCGCATGTAATGAGCAGATGCGGCACATTTACTTAACTTCGTGTGGGGTCCAAGATTAATATATTCTGGAATATTCATACACCGTCTTCAGATGTGGCGTAACTTGAATCTTTATGCGGCGCATGTCCTTCAGTATCTTGGATTGTATCTGGTGAAGTCTTGATAGTGATACGCCGTATGTCAGAAGTATAATGCGGCGTATCTGGAGTAGAATAAGCTTGATCTTCTTCGTTGGCCAAAGTTTCATAAGCGGCGCATGGTAGAATTCCATGCGGCGAATTCTTCAAAGTCAGACAATGGTCTTCGAATTCATCTAAGTATGATATTGCGGCGTATCTCTTGGCGCATCTTCTGGATTTCAGTAGACTTTTGACATCTTGCTCATTTTGCTCCATTATTAGTCCAAAATCGCCAAGTTTCACCTATTTCCTGTTTTTACCTGAGAATCACTAAAGTAAACATTAAAGTACCGATTATCATACATAATAAAGTAAAAAAAGTCAAATAAATAGGATAAATGATGATAATAATATGTACTTATTTGAGTACATCAGGCACGTATGCCATGAGTTAGCAAAGAGAATTGTATCATGAATTCTGAATCTATTACATGTGTATTTGATATGCCATTGTTTAGTCTATTATCATTTGTCTTGATTGTTCATTACAATTGTTTAAAGTTCGAAAGATGCAATTGCGTTGATTACATTATGAATCGTCTGTCTATAACGAATCATTGCTATGCTTGTGAGAATTGGATAGTAAAACAAATGATAACCTGGACTATGACATGTTTAAGGGCTAGTCTCATGTCTAACGACTTGACTAGAGGAAATACATGCTTAATACTTCATACATGGACCATACTTTATGCACTTTATGTATCTAGGATCAAAGGCCGAAAGGAGATCTTTTTACATGAAGTAGATATACTAGTTTACATGATCACCCATCATGCTTAACTTTTATGCTTTGTCCATGTACTCTCTATGATACTTTTGCTTGTTTATCTCATGTGCTCAGCCTTGGACAAACATATCTTTAAAATAACTTGGCAAAACATTTCAAAAATCTCAAATCCAACAAAAACAGTTTTAGTGATAAGTGACAATCATTGGAATCTAATTTTGTTATTCGAAACTAATAGAAGAAACAATTACCTCCCTTGGGACGACCTGGTCTTACCTAAACCTTTACTGTAAATGGGGGTTATACTTTTACCCATGTGTTTTGTGTATTAAGGAATTGGTGGAACTAGCATTATAAATTTAAAGCTTTTGAAACACATCAAAGTTTTTGGCACCGCTGCCGAGGAAGCTATTTTGGTTTATTTTGTTAGTTTTTGATAAAAAAAGTTCGTTTGATACTAGTTTTTTACAAAAATTTGGAAAAATTTCATCTCTGGGTAGAAAGAACGCCGGTTTTATAACCTAAAATCACTGTACTTTTAGCACAGTTGGAAAAACAGTTGGATATTGATTTCAAAAACCCAAAACAAACTTGTGAAGATCTACAACACACTCCTTGTGTTGGGTGATACTTTGAGTATATGCTAACTAGCAAGCGGAATTTACTAGCTAACACTTAGAAGATGTTTGTGTATGTGATGTATGAATGTATATGAGTAATGTGAGTATGAACAAAGTGAATAAACAACCAAATAGCTTCAATATTATTAAGAATAATACGAGTGATCTTCTTGCTTATCACTAGGGTTACAACCTTGAAGCTTTGTGAGTTAAGTATATAGAACCCTAAACCTAGGACCTCCTTTTATAGGACACAAGGAGTCCTGTACAAGAAAAACAATCAATCTAAACGTATAAGATATACATTCAATCTATTCTATAATTATCTTAAACGTATCTTCACTTGTGATCTTCACCTCATAAGCAGTGCTAACTTTCTGCACAATCAGTACTAACTTTAGTTAGCACTGGTAGTGTAAATCTGCTATCAGTACCTTCTTTTGACAGAGATAGTTCCAACTGTTAAGTATAATTCCCAACAAAACTTGTAAAATGCTTTTTCCAGGTTTTGAGAACATAGGATTCATGTTTCTTTTGTTTTTATTATCTGAGTTATTGCATAAGTATAAAATGTACATTATAATGAAATACACAAAATATTTTGCTTTTGTCTTTTAATTGTTTGTTTGCATATGCTATACTGGATTGCTCTTATGAATGAAATATTGATTGCAATTTGTTTTCAACTCTTATCTAAGTTTATGAGCAATTATATCTCTTATGATCAACTGTCAAAACCCAGAAACACGCTGGTTTTATGGCTAAAACCATCATCAAACAAAACGGCTAGAAAAACATGTAAGCGTCATACTTTTAATAAAGTGTGCCATACTTTTTTGCAAAAATCTTCACAAAAGACTAGTTTCTCTTTTGTGATGCTAAAACAAATTCGTATTTTGACATATACAAGTTATATGAGACTATTGGAGTATGATTATGTGCTTATAACTTATTTGACTAACTATTAATGTTTCATTTGATGTTTGTGCACATTTTAGCTATTTTAGCCATGGATCACAACAATAGGATAGGGAAGAAGTTAGACCAGGAGAACATCTGTGATAAGCTAGATGAATTGAACATTATAGGAGAAAGGAATGGTTCTGACATTTCAGATAGTAGTAAGCAAGAAGTGATATTAAGAAAAATAGAGCAAAGGGAATGTGCTTGTGAAGAGAATAACACTAAGGAGAAAGTTAGGGTCTTTCTGATCTATAGGATGAGTGATGAAGAAAATGCTAGAGAAAAATACATTACTCCATGCTATGTGGAAGGACTGTATGCATATGATGGAATCTTGGACCTTAACCTTGATAAAAATTTGATTTCTAATGAATTTGTGGTTAAACTTAACTAGAAGTATAAGGAATTGAAAAATGGTGACAAAAGAATTGTTAAGAAATTGTCTATGAACTTAGTGGGAGAAACTTAGGATGACTCCATTGAGAAAACCAAAGGGTACAACTTAGAATTTTATGTTAATCCGGAAGAGGATGATTCAGAGCCAGATGTGATATTAGGGAAACCATTCATGGAATATACAAGAAGCATTGTTAACTACAGAGGAGGGCGTGATAACTCTTTGGGCAGGAGTATGTTTGGAAGATGAAGATCCAGTTGTTATTGATACTCCTGATGTGGAGAAACAACCAAAAATCCATAAATCAGCTAACCACATTAACACCAAAAGGAAACCCTCTGGTTCTTACAAACTGAGTGACATCATGTCACCAGACCATTTCACTGCCTAAAACACCAACTACAACAAAAAATGGAGTTAAAATAATGCTCATTTCTTTTCTTTTTTTCCATTTCTATGTTTATTTTGTCATTTTGAATAAAATTATATCTCAAACCTATGTTTGATGATTATGCCTCTGTTAAGAGATGAATGAATATTTATTGTGAATGTTTATATGATTGTTCTAGTTGATAGCTTTTATTTTCACCATTTTTAGGAATTCATAGCAGACTGTAAGAAAAATTGCAGAAATAACCGCCGACCTTTTCAGGAAGGTCGCCGATCTTTTAGCGAGGGAAGCTTTTATAACTTAAACACATATTTTCACACATACGCGAAAAAGGAAAAACCACAAAAAAAACACACACAACTGAAACACCGACGGTTTTTATCACTAAAAAGATTCTAGCAAATCAAAATTCTCACTTCAAAACAACATTTTCAACACAATGAGAGTAAGTTTTACATTTTGTGTTTAATCTTTTGAAAGTTTTTAAGGTTTGATGATCAAAAACTTAGGGTTTGCTATGAATAATCTTTTTGGGTGTTTTATGTTTGATTATGTGTTCATGTCAATGTATTTAAGTTTTTCCCCTATCATTATCTAAGATTTGTATAATCACTAAGAATTTAGGGTTTCATAACTCTAACATAGGAAACAGCATGTGTTATCTATAAGTTATGTTATAGAACATTTGCCTTAGGATTTTATAACATGTTTTGAATGATCTTAGAATACTTTTTGAGAATTTTTCTTAAAATGCATAAAAATTTGGCGAAAAGTGTTTAAATGGTGCTTGATCATTTTTAACTACATAAATGCTTACTTGTTATTGCTTATGACTTTGAAGCATGCATGGTTAGATTTTTGTTGATTAGTTGCGCTATAATTGGTTCTCGGACAACAAAACAGAGCAATTGTATGCAGAGCAATAAAACCGCCGGTCTTTATGGCCAAGACCCGGACCTTTTAGAAAAAACCGCCAAACATTCTCATGTTTTGGAAAATTTTGTCACATAACCGCCGGTTTTGGTAGCCAAAACCGCCGCTTTTCTGGAAAATTTGATCACAGTATGCATGAAACTTGCTTAAATGTTTGCATATTGGATGTTTATGCCTTCTAACAACTAATGTTGCTTGTTTGTGATTGTGTGAGTAGAACATGCCAGGTGAAGGAAGTTCATATGTTGCAAAGAGAACTAGGGGAGCTGTGAAAAACCTGAAGAGACAACCTGAGGAGCACCCAAACTTGCTATGGAAAGGATCGAGTAAAGCTGAGAAGAAGTCTTTGAACATCAAGCTTAACAAAATTTACTTCAGGGAGATTGATGTACCATGAATTGTAAGTTGAAGAATAATGAAGAATCTAGGTTGTGATGAAATTCTGGAGGATATGCTTCTAGTGAGGGTCGTGTATGGTCATAAAATTGTCACCTCACATATGTGGAAGAGAGCAGTAGAGATTAGGGAACCAATATATATGGAATGGTGTTTGGAATTTTTTTAGCTCGTTCTCGGTCAAAAAGGAAATATCTGATGATGGTGTATTGATGGACAAGTTCATGAAGTTCAGATTGGGAGGAGTTGAGAGATCAGTAACATTGTTTGAGTTTGGAAAATTGCTAGGGATCTATTCGGAATAGGAGATTGGTGACAACAACTTTGAGCGTTTGATAATGGAAGGAGAAAGAATGATGGGAAATTTTGATGCAGATGAGTTTTGGAAAGAAATAAGTGGTGAGGATGTTAAAGTCTATCGAAAAAAGAGAGTTTGGAAAATTAAAAAACCTTTGTTGCAAGTACTCCACAAGATCATGGTCAAGTCCATCTTCCACGGGTATCATTTTGAGCAACATGTGCTTGATGAGGATTTGTGGATTCTATATGTGTTTGATAGGAACCAACATCTGTCTCATTTGAATTTAGCTTGGTTAGTAGCACAACAATTGGGAAGTGGAGCTGTAGCAGTAGGAGGAACAAGGATTTGTTGTGGACATCTAGTAACTAGGATTGCAAAAAGCTTGGGATTATTTAGTGAATAGGAGATGGAGTTATTTGGTGACCCTGTAATTTGCAAACCTATGGACATGAGGAGCTTCAGATACCTAAGAGATGAGGAGACTAGAAAGCTGAAGGTGATGCCAAAAGTGTTAGAGATTGAACCAGTAAACATTTGGTGATGAGGAAGAGAGGCTTGAAGATCGCCGTACTTAGATGGAAAGCACGGCGGGGTTTGTTGATTTGCTTGTGATTTTGAAGACCAGGGTGTTGGTCTGGTTTTAAGACAATTTCAAACATGTTTTTAAAACAATTTATGGTCTGTATCTCGGGTACCTCTGTTGGTACCCACCTTAAACAATGTGACACTTGCACCACCACCACCGAACACTAAAACAAAACAACTTAACTATAATCTATTATTAAAGACTAATGTGATGTGCTAGGTGCACATCACCATTTTGTGATATGTTTTATTGCATGATGATTGTGTGCAGGAAATGAAATTGGTCCAAAAGATGGACAAATATCAAGAAATTTCTTGGGAAATAACAAAGCATACCCGGGAAGTACAGTTATCCTTTATTTTTCCTGTTATACTTTGTTTTAAATTTGAGCATTAGGGACAATGCTTAATTTAAGTATGGGGGGAAGATAACTTGAAAAATAAAGTAGTACCTATATTAGTATGTAGAATTTTGAATTTTCTGTTAAGACTTTTTGGTGGAAAACCGCCGCTTTTAGTACATGTTCGCCGTACTTATAAATAAAAACCGACGCACATTCTAGTAATGTACGCAGATTACGGGGGTATAAGAATTGGTAAATTATTAGTATTTAAAACTGGTTTTTAGAGAATACGTATCCGAAACAATCATAAGTAATCTGAATAGGGATTGATAACATTGTTTGCACATTTTATACCCATTACCACTATAAATGTGAGGATTTCGAGCCTATATCGGCATATATCTTTTATGCTTGATTTCTTTGTTTATGAGTGTGCCGATAATTTATGTGATTCTAGAACTTGTGCTTGAAATCATTATGAGACCGCAGTAAGATCACATTCGTGTGATATAAGTATTTTTAAGTGATAAGAGGCAAAAATTAGGAATTAAACCATATATAAACCATCCGTTTACTAAACAAAAATTAAACCCGTTTGGCACTCACTTTTAGTGCTATTACCCATTAGTTACACCTATTTGAGCCTTAACTTTTCGTTTCTATTATCCACCAAGAAAAACAACAAAAATATGTTGCTTAGTTGGGAATATAAAGATTGAGAATAAATATGAAAAATAAAGATGGTTTTATACCAATTACGATGAGTATGAAGAGTGCACGCTTTATGTTTGTTATAATGTGGTTGAAAAAGAGAAAATATATAAAGAAAAAAGTGATGAAAAAAGTTATGAAGAAAAAGAAAGAATAAAGATTATGATTCCCCGACTTAAGTTTTTTTTACACCAATTTCAGATAAATAATTCCCATGACTTATTCATACCCTATAAACCCTTAACCTAAACGATATAACCCAAATAAAAGTCCTCTTTGATATTTATACTTGGTGCTTACGCCATGTCGGTGCAGTTTTGTTTCTTGTACAAGCATATGGTAAATCCATGAGTTATGACTGAGCTATGAGAGTGAACTATACCAAATACAACATATATGAGTGCTTGAGTGAATTTCAAAAACACACATATTCGTGAGGAGCATGTCATGTTATTCTAACTCATTAGTTGTCCTGGATATATAAAAATATATTTGAAACTTATACGAGAATCGATTTTAAAAACATTTTTCTTTTTTATGCTTGAGGGCAAGCATTAGTTTAAGCATGGGGGTTTGATGAGTCTCGTATTATACATATTTATAGCCCCGATATTATGTAAATTATATAGTAAAATACCCTTATTTGTAGGACTTTTGGTACTTAATACATGAATGAACATGTAGGACTACGGATCGAAGGAAAGACACGAGAAAGACATGAAACGAATGACTTTAAGGAACTTAAGATAATCATACATAGTTTGGGCAAAAGCACGCCGATCTTAAGGAGAAAGTGCACCGCTTACGGGCACCTTTGGTTAACTATGTAACTACGAGTCTAACATTGAAGTACGCCGGTCTTATGTTACATGAGCACCGGTTACACGAAGAGAAGCCCGCCGGTTTTATACTAGTTGTGCGGCGTACTTCCCCTGGCAGTTATACTTCTCCATTAATGAGCTACATCAATGATATGGCCGTGTTAGGGTTGCATTTCAACTATACATAGGATCTCAATTCGGAGTATTATACACATCTCAGTCAAGAATCATCTCTTGATCATAATAAGAAGTTTACTAGTGGTTTTGCACCAAAAACCACTAGCTAAGGAGTTGAAAGCAGTAGCAACCTTGGGAGAACCATATTGGAACGTGAGCACACTTGTAACTTTGGTATAAACTCATTTTAATAAGATGATAATACTTGTTTACTTTGATTACTTTGTTATAAATGTGGAGCAGTACTTTTATGTTTGTTTAAGGCACTTATGCCATGAGTTAGCAAAGAGAATTGTATCATGAATTCTGAGTCTATTACATGTGTATTTGATATGTCATTATTTAGTCTATTATCATTTGTCTTGATTGGTCATTACAATTGTTTAAAGGTCGAAAGATGCAATTGTGTTGATTACATTATGAATCATCTGTCAATAACGAATCATTTCTATGCTTGTGAGAATTGGATAGTAAAACAAATGTTAACCTGGACTATGACATGTTTAAGGGCTAGTCTCATGTCTAACGACTTGACTAGAGGAAATACATGCTTAATACTTCATACATGGACCATACTTTATACACTTTATGTATCTAGGATTAAAGGTCGAAAGGAGATCGTTTTACATGAGGTAGATATACTAGTTTACATGATCACCTGTCATGCTTTACTTTATGCTTTGTCCATGTACTCTCTATGATACTTTTGCTTGTTTATCTCATGTGCTCAGCCTTGGACAAACATACCTTTAAAATAACTTGGCAAAACATTTCAAAAATCTCAAATCCAACAAAAACGGTTTTAGTGATAAGTGACAATCATTGGAATCTAATTTTGTTATTCAAAACTAATAGAAGAAACAATTACCTCCTTTGGAACGATCTGGTCTTACCTAAACCTTTATTATGAACGAGGGTTATACTTTTACCCTTGTGTTTTGTGTATTAAGGAATTGGTAGAAAACAAGGGTTACCCATTATAAATTTAAAGCTTTCGAAACACATCATAGCCAATGTAATTATAATAAACTGTTTTAAAACAAGGGTTATCCTAATCCCTCTTATCATTTAGTCAATCTAATGTGTCATTGTGTGTAGGTAATATTTGTATTCAAGTTTTACTATTTTTTATGCCGACTTTACCTATAACAAACACTAACGGGCAACAAAGAGTGAAAAGTTAACACTTAAATCTATCAGTATTTTAATTATCTAAGTTAGTCTAATTAAACCTAATTCTAACGCAACAAAAGGGATTGTAGCCTGAGAGACTGGCACGAGGTTTAGATTTAATAAAACTGTAAATGTAAATGAGACAGATAAAACACAAAAGTAGAAACACAGATTATAAGGAAGAGATCAAGCAGATAGTAAGAAAAACGTATTACCCAAATTAATCATATAAGATGCTAGATTTGTCTACTTGTTATAATGATGATACTCACTTCATTGGTGGTCTTTTTTATGTAAGTTAGGCGGTACTTTTTCATATACCCTAGGTTTTAAACAGATTAATCATGTCACAATTAACCGAAACCCCCATAAAGTCTAACTTGTTGATTATAATTTATCGCTTACCAAATCACTGTTAAAGTGAATTACGAGGGCTTACATTACACATTTATGCCTTAACTTCATTACTAGTATCCTAATGGTCATATCACTATTCATCTAGTTATAAAGCCAAGTAATATGTGATCTTCCCGAAATAATGCTTATCCTTCACTTTACACATATGGTGAGTTTAGGACTTATTGAATAAGCAAGAATCAGTTGAATGAATAATCACATATGCATAAACATGAATCAAATGATAAACATAATCAATACGCAACGAATGAGTAAACAATCCAAATAAACAAATCAAAATATCAAATAATCATAAACTTGGCCAATACCTATAGGTATTAGCCCATAATCTCAATAATCATACACGTTATCATGTTCAGAAAGATTAAAGTATAAATCATAAAGGAAAAATACGCTAACCGAACGATTATAGCGTAGTAAAACAATTACAAGAGTTCTCCTATGAAATTATAGCACTAGCGGGACCTTCTTGGTCTTTTTTAGTCTTATGTTTTTGTACTTGGTAGTTAAAAGCTCTCTGAAAACCGGACTTAAGTTTTCTATTTATACTTTTCGAATACGGTTGATACGGCGTATCGGATTTATCCAATACGGCGTACCGAGGTAACTTCACGTGGGGTCTAAGATTATTATATTCTATAATATTCGTACATCGCCTTCCTGATACGGCATATCATAAAGATTGTTAGATCGTTATACTCTGACCAAACTATTTTATATAGCTTGTTAAAGGTTTAACAGTCTTGGATAAATCCTAAACTACTAATAATGAAACACTGAATTACTCTGTTTAAGTATGCGGAATTACTTAACAAAGCTAAGAAGAATAACAAACTTCAACGATTATATTAATCACCTTGAATCTGCTTATCGAATACAGACTCACAAACAACCCTAATATCTCTAATATCGAACTTTAGTTTTTCTCTCTAAAAATCGTATCTAACTAATATCGACCTAGGGATTCTTTTATAGGCACAAGGAAAACCCTAGTCGGTTTACAATACTTGTACGACAAGTAAACTAACTCTAATTTAGAATATTCTAGACTTTACATAATATTCCTTAAACTAAGAGTAGAGTTATATTAAATACCAAACTTTTCTTTCATACCAAGGTACTCATCCCCACCATCCATCTAAAAATAAATCAATGGTTGAGATTAAAAGCATTTAATATTTCACACATTTTTTATAATTTAAATATCTCTTAAACCGTTAATCGTTAAGCGAAAGTAATTATAACATCGCGATGAGCATTTAATTATCTTTCTATAGATATGCATTGTGATATACTTTCGACAAAAAAAACTTTTTGCTTTTTCGTTTTTGTTTCACGTTTTTTTTTGGGTGGCCTGAAAATATTCATATGGATATATCATATATGATATCATATCATACTAGATATTATATCCATATGATATATCATACTTTATGATTTTGCATTACATATATTATTATGTAATATCATATATGAGTATATTCCATATGTGAATTTTTCGGCGCACGAAAAAAAACGTGAAAAAAGCGAAAAAAAAAAAAAATTGTCCCGAAAGTATATCATGCAATGCATATCCTATAGAAAGATAATTACAGATGCTCGTCCGTAACGGCTTACCCGCCCGCTCTTTTTTCGCTTAAATTAAC